>PVHT020000063.1:1927871-1946033 GCA_004024745.2 Catagonus wagneri
GAGGTAGCATTTAAGCAGGGACTGAATGGGGAGTTCCTGTCATAGCTCAGTGTTTAACGAATCCGACTAGGAACCATGAGGTTGTGGGCTCGATCCCTGGCCTTGCTCGGCGGTGCCGTGAGCTGTGGTGTAGGTTGCAGACGCGGCTTGGATCCTGCGTTGCTGTGGCTCTGGCGAAGGCCAGCAGCTACAGCTCCTGTTAGACCCCTAGCCTGGGAACCTCCATGTGCTGCAGATGCGGCCCTAGAAAAGGCAAAAAGACAAAAAAAAAAAAAAAAAAAAACCTATAAGTAGGGACTGAATGAAGCAAGGGAGTGAACTGCGGGCTTGTTGGCAGGGTAGCCTTCCAGGCAGAGAGAACAGAACGTGCAAAGGCCCTGAGGCTGGCAGGTTCTTGGGAACCTTCGAAGGATTTACAGAAGCATAGCACCAGCCGGAAGCGTGGTAGGAGTTAGGTTTCAGAGGGGCAGGTAGGGGTTAGCCTCTGACCTTGGCAGGAAGAGGACGACTTTTGGATTTTAGACTGAGACCAGTGGAAGTCTTTGGAGGTTTAAACAGGAAAATGAAATGATCTGATTTATGAATTTAGGAAGATCGCTTTGGTTGCTGTGAAACCAAGGGGATGTTAGTGGGTGTGGGTTGGGAGGCAGAGCGGAATCTGATAGACCTGACCGGAGGCTGCTGTGCGTTCGGGCGGGGTTCTCAGACCCGAGCCTGCTTCAGAATCATCTGCAGGGCTTGTTAAACACAAGCTCCCAGGTGATGCGAGGCTGCTGGTCCTGGACAAGCTTTTAGTTTTTAGTTATCAAGGCTGTTGCCCCAGAATCACACCCCTGCTCCTTCATTGAATGGAAAGGAAGTTGCTGTGATCTAAGTTTCAGGATGAAGCTGCAAAGAGAAAAACAAGCATGGTTAGAACCAGGGATTCCTGCTGCGGCGTAGCGGAAATACGACTAGTGTCCATGAGGATGCGGGTTTGATCCCTTGCCTTGCTCAGTGGGTTAAGGATCCAGTGTTGCCATGAGCTGTGGTGTAGGTCACAGAGGGGGCTTGGATCCCGTGTTACTGTGGCTGCGCCGTAGGCCTGTACGAGGACTGAAAAGGAGTGTTCCGTCAGCACCGGGTCCAAACCTGTTCTTAGATAAGTCGTTCTGCCTTGACCTTCTTATATATATGGTGTCTCCACCCAAATTAGGGGAGTTGATTTGCAAACTAAATTCCTTCTTCTCTGTTCTTTGGCCGTTGTATAAAGCTGGTGCTCTTCCAGTCTCAGCGTTGGTTTCCTCACTGGCTGGGTGCATCCAAGCAGAAGAAGATCTCCGATCTCCTTGGCAGAGACGAGGGGTCCCAGCCCAGGCTAGGATGCTGATTTGGTAACACTCTGAGTCACAAAGAGCTAGGAGAGAGGCGATGGTGACTTGCGGGAAGGTGGTATCAGTGCTTAAGTTAAGAAGGGGTCTTGTCTGGTATGTGTTTTTTTCTTTTTCAACAAGAGGCCTTCACATATTTATTACTGAGGCAAAGCAACAACATAAAGAGAACCCATTTCCTGAGATATCCAACCGCAGCTGTGCTGTTTGCAGCGTGACAGGGTAAGATGCAAGGAAGTGACGCCACGCAGCATCATACGTGCGCCGCCCCATGTGCGGAGGCTGCTTACAGACCCGGCTTGGTTCTTCTCTGATTTCTTCTCTCCAAGTTGTACCTGATTTTCATTCGAATCCATTGGGGGGATGGGACGATTCTGCTTTTGCTTCTTGGCCAGGGATCACTTGATCTTGAAAGTCTTGTGAGAAGACATGGCGAAGAACTAATTCAACTGCACATAGGATGGTGGAGAAGAGAAGAGATGGGATGTGGGTTTTTTCGGGGCGGGGGGCTGTACCTGCAGCGTTCGGAAGTTCCTGGACCAGGGACTGAACCTGCGCCACAGCAGCAACTTGAGCCATAGCCGTAATAATGCTGGATCTTGAACTTGCTGAGCTGCCAGGGAACTCCAAGGCTGTGTTTTGTCCCTTTTTTTTTTTTGCTTTTTAGAGCCATACCCGTGGTGTATGAAGTTCCCAGGCTAGGGGTGAAATCGGAGCTATAGCTGCTGGCCAGCACCACAACCACAGCAACACCAGATCAGAGGGGCATCTGCGACCTACACTACAGATCATGGCAACGCCAGATCCTTAACTCACTGAGCAAGGCCAGGGATCGAACCCGAATCCTCATGTATACTAGTTTGATTTGTTACCACTAAGCCACTATGGAAACTCCCCAAGGAAGTGTTTTGAAGTAAAACTATCAGCCCTATTTTGGTTCTTTTTTAACCTGATCACACAAAGGAGAATATCTCAATTTGATACCAGTGTGTCTCTGACACTTTTCTGCCCCTCCTTTTTATTTTAATAAAGAGAGAGCAGGCCTCATGGCATAGAGCTTTCAGCAGAGAATTCCAGTTAAAATTTGACTTCGGGGGAAGTCTTCATTGTATTTGTTTATTTACTTTTTGCCTTTTTTTTTTTTAAGAGCTGTGCCTGCGGCATATGGAGGTTCGCAGGCTAGGAGTTCAATCAGAGCTACAGCTGCCAGCCTATGCCACAGCTCATGGCAACGCCAAATCCTTAACTCACTGAGTGAAGCAGGAATCGAACCTGCAACCTCATGGTTTCTAGTCGGATTCATTTCCACTGCGGCACTGTGGGAACTCCTAAATCAACAGAAGGACGGTAACATATGCTAAACTGTGTTGAACCACCTCACATTTCTGTATAATGAGGGTCTCCTACTTTGGAAGTTCAACTTTCCTTCAAACACATGTCTTTGTTCCTAAGGATCCTTATCTTGCTGAACTTGAATGCAGGCCTCATTTTAGCTTATACTTCCGACCTGAGGCTTATCTTGTGCTTTTATTGATGGTTTCATAGTTAAGCAAGGCTGCTTTGTTCCAAGATGTTCTGACAACTTTCTTGAGTGACCTTTAACTGACAGTGGTCTCCCAAAGTTCCCCAGGTTTCCCTCTCTATCTGTGGTGACCTCTGGGACTTCTACAACTACCTGTGTAACTATCCTTCTCCATCAAGGCGATGATCGGGTGAGACAAGGCATGTAAAATACTTCTGGCAGAGAGTAAGCCCTCAACACATTTTGCTATTATTGTTATCCACATACTGTTAACCAACACCCAAATATTATTAACCCAATACCCCAATATGGGCTAACAAATATTGTTAACAAAAAGAGTTTCCTTCTCCTTTTGTTGTCAAGCATTCCTTATATCACAGCCTGCTATGATGATCAGATTCCCTATAAATGAGTGGATGGGGTGTAAGACATTAAGGAGTGGAGGGGATTGTGGTAAACCAGACAACCCCATTTAAAACATTTTGAAAAATAGCCTGATCCAGCCAAAGCAAACACCTGTGACTTGACTCTAGTCTGTGGCTTTCCAGGTTGAAACCTCTGCCTTGTACGCACATCATCTAGAGTAATTCCTGATACTGTGATGTTGCACAAGCCAGGCAACGCACAACCTCATCGTTCCTAGTTGGATTCGTTTCTGCTGCGCCACGACGGGAACTCCCCTGAATTGCTGATTTGTGGTTTTGTACAAGGCTTTGGTGTTGGCTTGTCTGAAGGTTTAGAACGTGGATGTGGGGACCTGATCAGCGTGGGTTGGGAACTTGACCTTCCCACTTGCCAGCTGTGGGATCCTGGGCAAATTATGTGCTCTGTCTGTATGTGACTCAGTCTCCTCTTCTGCAAAATGGGAATGATAATGCTGTGTCCCGCCTAGCATTTCATACATGGAAAGAGCTTAGAACAGTGTCGGGAACACAGTAAGGCTGAAAAATCATTGATGTGATTCTGGGGCTGGGTGAGGGAGAGAGAACACGTGTTTTCTTCATCCCTCTATTTCACGTAGGCCTAAAACTTAAAGATTGGTATAACACCCAAGGAGGAGTAAGTTTCTCTTACCCGGTGATATAATCATATATAATAATGCCACTTACATAAGCATCCTTACCTCCTTGTTAAATCCACCCACGCTGCTCTGCTTCACGCCAGAATTTTCTCTCCCAGAGGGAAAAAGATACCCAACTTTCTACTAATTATCACTTTAAAGCAGAGACCAACGGGGGGAGGCGTGGAGAGGTGCCGGAAAAGGTGGATTTGACAGTGTTCTTGAGTTGGGGCAGTCGCAGTCGAGTCTTTTGTCTGGAAGCCGTGAGTCAGGCCTGGAAGCCTCAGAGGGACCAGTGGAATCATGGAGCCAGAGGCAAACCATGGCCTCCCCCAGATCAGGGAGGCTCAGCCTACACCTCAGAGCAGGAGTGTCCATGAGCCAGCCCTCTGCAGATGAAATGTGGTCTGCTATTATTTTCCTTCCTTCCTTCCTTTCCTTCCTTCTCTCTTTCCTTTTTTTTTTTTTTTTTTTTTGCAGGACACACCCTCGGCATATGGAAGTTCCCAGGCTAGGAGACGAATTGGAGCTGTAGCCACTGGCCTACGCCACAGCCACAGCAACTCAGGATCTGAGCCGCATCTGCAGTCTACACCACAGCTCACAGCAATGCCAGATCCTTAACCCACTGAGCGAGGCCAGGGATCGAACCTGCGTCCTTATGGGTGCTGGTCGGGTTCATTAACCACTGAGCTATGGCAGGAACTCCCTCCTTCTTTCTTTCTATCTGAAACATGTTCTACATGCAGTACATGCTTATTGTGGAAAATGTTGAAAATGGGAACAAAAGAGAAGCATAAAAGTCAGAACTTGTTCAGCTGTAAGTGT
The DNA here is from genome assembly GCA_004024745.2 of Catagonus wagneri. Taxonomy (NCBI): domain Eukaryota; kingdom Metazoa; phylum Chordata; class Mammalia; order Artiodactyla; family Tayassuidae; genus Catagonus; species Catagonus wagneri. Next base: position 1,932,652 of record PVHT020000063.1, read on the forward strand.
CAGAAATCAACCTCAAACTGATTTAGGATATTCATAGGCTCACATAACAAGAATGTTCTGGGGAGGAATCAGGCATGACTGTGTTCAAGGCTCAAAATATTACTGGGACACCTTCTTTCTTCCTATTCATTCTCTAATAGACCTTCTCCAGATGGGGGAAAAAGTGGATGCTATTCATCCTACATGAATTCTTATCAACCAAACAACCTACAAAAATGCAAATGTCTTTTCCCAGAGCTCAGGTAGAGAAGTCTCAGGGAGGAACTTGATTGGCTGGGTGTATATCACATGTACATTCTTGAGCTAATCCCTGTGGCTGTGAATGAAGCATTCTCATTGGTCAGGTTAGTGAGCTAATGGCCCAAGGAGGTGGAATCAAGGCAAATCTCACTTGAAATAGAAGAAAGAAGTTTGCCAGAGGTAGGAGGGATTCTGTTCCAGAAGAAACAGGAGGAGATGAATTGATGAAAACAATGGTGCCACTATACTCCTGCCAATTTGTAATACTCCCACCACCCAGAAATAATCACTTCTGACTTTTTTTTTTTTTACCAAGATCTGCCTAGAATTCCCCATTCCCTTGCTTATGTGTCTATATTTATAAGCATGCATTTGGGTTCCCCTGTGGCTCAAAGGGTTCAGGATCTATTGTTGTCACTACAGTGGTTTGTGTCACTGCAGTGGCAAGTGTTTGATCCCTGGCCTGGAACTTCAACATGCCATGGGCACTGCAAAAAAAAAAAGCATCTATTAGACATATGGAACAAACATTGGAATACCCCGTGCAAACTTTTGTAAGCTGATATTTGTTTTTTAGGGCTACAGCCACGGCACATGGGAGTTCCCAGGCTATGGATCTAATTGGAGCTACCCCACAGCCACAGCAACACAGGATCCAAGCCACATCTGTGACCTATATCACAGCTAATGGTGTTGCTGGATCCTTAACCACTAACGAGGCCAGGGATCGAACTTGCAACCTCATGGGTCTTAGTTGGATTCATTTCTGCTGTGCCACAACGGGGACTCCTGTAAACTGATTTTGATGGCTTCATTCACAAATATCAATTGGATATCTTGAAACCCAAGTGGTTCAGTTCTTTGGTAGGAAAATGAGTACCAATCAGTGAAGTTCCCATTGTGAATCCAACTAGTACCCATGAGGATGGGTACTATCCCTGGCTTTGCTTAGTGGGTTAAGGATCCAGCATTGCCATGGCTGTGGCGTAGGTCAGCAGTTGCAGCTCTGATTTGACCCCTAGCCTGGGAATTTCCATATGCTGATGGTGTGGACCTAAAAAAAATACCAATAAGCAAATATGAAATATAATTTATGACTGGCTGGGACCAGCAGTAAGACTTTTAAGAAGGCAAGTTAAGGACAGGGTGGAAATAAAGGAATTTGTTAAGTATCCTCTCAGAACAAGCTTTAGTCCTTCTTTGCAGGGCTTTCCACTTTCATAATTATTAATTATTTGCAATGGCTTGTGTAAGCTTGTTTTATCATGAAATGTTTCAGGAGCACAAAAAACTATAAAGACTATGAACAACCATTTGCTCATCACTCAGCTTAGGAAATGTAACATTGGCATTCCTGTTGTGGCTCAGTGGGTTAAGAACCTGACATAGTGTCCATGAGCATGCGGGTTTGATCCCTGGCCTTGCTCAGTGGGTTAAATATCCGGCATTGCTGCAAGCCGTGGCGTAAGTCACGGATGCATCTCAGATCCAGTGTTGCTGTGGCTGTGGTATAGGCCAGCAGTTGCAGCTCTGATTCAACTTCTAGCCTGGGAACTTCCATAAGCCGATGGTATGGCCCTGAAAAGAAAAAAATAGTGTAGCATAGCAAATGCAATCTAATTCTGCTGTGGACCCATCTCAGGCTTGTGTCCTTTCCTCTTTACCTCCTTTCCCAGTGGTGACCTCAGTCCTCCAGTTGTATTTTTAGTCCATGTGTACTTTGGTGCTTTCATTACATATGTATCATCTGTTATCAACCTATGGTATTGTGCAGCGTATTTTAAAACTGGAAATAGAATCCCTGTACCTATCATTCCAGGACCTGCTTTTTTGTGTGAATTGTGATTTTGCTTTTGCTTTTGTTATTTTTCTTTTTGGGCTGCACATGTGGCATATGGAGTTTCCCAGGCTAGCAGTTGAATCGGAGCTACAGTTGCCGGCCTACACCACAGCCACAGCAATGCCAGATTTGAGCCACATCTGTGACCTACACCACAGCTCATGGCAACGCCGGATCCTTAACCCACTGAGCAAGGCCAGGGATTGAACCCACATCCTCATGGATGCTAGTCAGATTCACTAACATCATGGATGCTAGTCAGGTTCACTAACCACTGAGCCACGACAGGAACTCCATGAAAATATATTTTCTTATTTTCCATTGTGATCTGTCCCAAGAGGCTGGGAATATGTAATCCCCTGTGCTATGCAGTAATCGCACATCGCTTATCCATTTTAAATGCGATAGTTTGCATCTATGAACCCCAAACTCCCAATCCACCCCACTCCCTCCCCCCCTCCCCTGGCAACCACAAGTCTGTTCTTTATGATTGTGAGTCTGTTTCTCTTGTGTACTTAGGTTCATTTGTGCCATATTTTAGATTCCACATTTAAGTGATATCGTATGGTATTTGTCTTTCTCTTCCTAACTTACTTCACTTAGTATGAGGATCTCTAGTTCATCCATGTTGCTGCAAATGGTGTTATTTTTTTCTTTTTTTTTTGTCTTTTTGCCTTTTATGTAGAGCCGCACCCATGGTGTATGGAGGTTCCCAGGCTAGGGGTCTAACAGGAGCTGTAGCTACCAGCCTTCGCCACAGCCACAGCAATGCGGGATCCGAGCCGCGTCTGCAACTTATACCACAGCTCACGGCAAGGCCGGATCCTTAACCCACTGAGCAAGGCCAGGGATGGAGCCCACAACCCCATGGTTCTTAGTCGGATTCGTTAACCACTGAGCCACGAAGGGAACTCCCTATTTTGTTCATTTTTATAGCTGAGGTTTTTAATAAATTTTAGAAGTTGTGTAACCATCACTATAATCCATTGCCCGCCCTTCCAAAAACATCCCTTGTGCTCATTTGAATTCAATCTCCATTCTCATCTTTAGCTCCAGGAAATCTGCCAATCTACCATATGTCTTTATAAATTTACTTTTTTTTGGACATTTCATGTAAATGGAATCATACAATATGTGGTCTTTTCATCTGGCTTCTTTTCTGTAGCCAGAGGTGCATCTATGTTATGTATATTTGTAGTACACCCATTTTTATTACTGAAGGGTATTTTATTGTATGGGCATATTACGTTTTGTTCCTCCATTTACCAGTTGATAAGCATTTCCATTTCCTGCCTGTTATGAATAATTCTGTTATACGCATTCATGGGTCTTTGTGTGGAAGTATGTTTCTTCTTTCTTTCTTTTCCTTCCTTCCTTCCTTCCTTCCTTCCTTCCTTCCTTCCTTCCTCCCTCCCTCCCTCCCTTTCTCTCTTTCTCTCTTTCTCCCTTTCTTTCTTTCTTTCTTTCTTTCTTTCTTTCTTTCTTTCTTTCTCTCTTTCTCTCTTTCTTTCTTTCTTTCCCAAACCTACATGTAGTAGTTCCGGTAGTTCCCAGGGCAGTGATCGAACCTGCACTGCAACAGTAACCTGAGCTGCTGTAGTGCAATGCTAGGTCCTTAACCTGCTGCTCCGCAAGGGAACTCCTGTTTGTATTTCTTTGGGGCAAGTTCCTAGGAATGGAATTGCTTGGTTTAATGATATATCTATGCCTATCTTTATAAAAAACTACCAGATTGTTTTTAAAGTGGCTCTTTCATTTTGCAGTGAGCTCAGGTCCTTATGAGTCTAAAGTCCACATTCTGGACCACTGTGTTACAAATTATGTCTCACATTGCTTCATGCCAGTAGTAATTAATTTCAACAGTCCTTTTGCTGTGTAGTAGATGAGCAGAGTGAGGATGCTGGATGTTGGGAAAGGCAGTCTCTGCATGCATTTGTTTTTAATGGCTGCACTTGCAGCATATGGAAGGAAGTTCCTGGTTCAGGGATTGAATCCGAGCAGCAACGCAGGATTCAAGCTGTGTCTGCGACACACACCACAGCTCACAGCAATGCCAGATCCTTTAACACACTGTGCCAGGCCCGGGGATCAAACCCACACCTCTGCAGTGACCTCAGCCATTGCAGTCAGATGCTTAGCCCACTGTGTCACAGCAGGAGCTCCTGCTTGCACTTTTTTGACCCCAGCTTGGCCGTATAAGAATGGGCTTGACCTATCCTTACTGGGAGATAAAGAACTCTCACAGCCAGTGCTTGGCTTTTGGCCTTGAGAAGGAATGTCTTTCTCTCTTCTCGCCTTGATGCATTCTCCTTTGTTCTGCTTAAGCACATGTGTCAATGGCCCTCTTGCAAGCCCCAGCTTCCTGTACTTCAGACCCCAGGAGGAAGGTTGGGGTCCTGTACCTTAGCGTGACACGGGGTATGTGCTGATGGATCCTCCGGCCCTGGGGTGCTGGTGCATTGAATGGGGTTGCCTATCTTTCCTCTCTTGCTGCAAATAAACACTGGACCACTTGAGCCTGGTGTGCTGGTGGTCTGTCTTCAATGACATGGACTCATGCATGGTCTCCTCCTTGGGCAACACTCATTGCCTTTGAACTTTAGCTGCCCTCATATTATAGTTTGTCCTACAGTACACTCTGACCACCCAGCAGATAGAATGCAAACTGATGCTTCAAATGTGCTGAGTGCTTTGGCTCACCCGCTTGCGCTCTTATGATCCATTATAGAAAAAGCTACCCTGGGTAGCTGGTGCTCCTTCAGCCTGAGGCTTAGAACCAGCCTGTGTGGAGCAGGTTTGAATCCAACTCACAGCTTAAAGCTAAGTACAGTTTCCCTGTCTCTCCTTTCACTGAAGAGAAAGAAAAGAGCTAGTGGGTCATGTTGTTCCATTGTTGGCCACTAGGTGGCACTGTCAATATGGGACAGCTTGGTTGCTGTGCTGAGACTAAACACCTGTTCTTCTATAATCGGCTCTGTAGTCTTGGGGCTGTGGATTTGCAGATTGTATTTCCCATGTTCCTCTATAAATCTGGCATCCTCAGGGTGCACTGGATGGAGATAAGAAGACAGGAAAGGAGGGAGATTTATGTGGCAGTAATAGTGGCAGAAGTGGAGTGATTCCAGACTCTAGTGTCCCAGGTGGTGGCAGCACGTTTTGTGCCATGCTAGCCCTAGTGGAGGTGGCCCCTCTTTGATAAATCCAGAAGTGGCTTCAGGGCACTTTTGACAGTACAGCATTAGGTGCAAGCTCACGGATCCAATCCAGAGGCATTAGCAGCTTCTGATATCTGGTTATCACTGCCTTTTTGTTTTTGTTTTTGCTTCTCAGACCCTCTTTTCCAATTGATCTTCCACTTATCTCCAAACTCTTATATCAGTTCATTTGTCTGAAATACCAAGAGTGGTATCTGCTTTGGTGATACTATTGCCTTCTGAAGTGCAAACATAGGAAATCATTGATCTTGGGGTGGGTGGGAGGCACAGAAAGATGAGAAACTGTCCACTTCTATGTATGAGAAAAACATTGGCCAACCCTAACCGCATAGGCCCAGGAGTGCTTCTACCTTATATTTATTAATTCCTCCTCCCTTTCCCCCGCCTCCCCTCCCCCATCTCCCTCCTCGCCCACCTCCTCGAGGGAGGTGTCAGGAGGAGGGAGAAACGGTACTCTGGCAGAGTTGGGAAAATGTCTCCCGAGGTCTGCAGTGGCCCCCAGGTCTCTGTTGATTACTTTAACCAAAGCTCTTCAGTTTCCCCACGGGGCACTTCTCTCTAAATGCGTACAATCAGGTTAGGCAGGTGGCTGAGGAAACAAGGCTGAACAATGGGTTTTCAGTTCAAGTCAGTTCAGATCAGCAAGAAGCCCTAAATCTGGTTTTTTCAGCCTCCCTTGGAAATGATGGAAAGAGTTTAGTCACCCCGCTGAGGAGAAAAATAGGCCATTATTGACAAAAGAGGGCACCTGTCCTAGATACACGGGATCCGTGGTCCTGGTTGGTTTCTGGGTCTCAGGGAGATGACCTGCTGACATCATCTCACCCCACCCCTGTGTCCGAATGTGGAGGTGGATTTTTCATGGGGCCAGACATCTGGGATCTGCTACCTGAATCTTCTAACCTCGTGTCAGCTTACCTGCTTTTCCCAACTCACCACTGGAGAAATTGTGTTTCTCTACACGCCTGTCACTCTGATTTCATTTGTCTCACAGCCCAGCTGGCTCTTACCACACTGATTTGAAGCAGCCGTGGAAGCACCCCCTTCTTAGAACCAGGCAGTCCGCATTCAAGCCCGTTGAGACTCCCCGGAGTCATGTGACTTTGGGCAAGTCTGTTTGCCTCGGAGAACCTCAGTTTCTCCACCTGTAAAATGGGGAAGGCACGGGAGCCTGTCCTATGTACCTGCAGGGCTGCGGTGACTGTCAGAGAGGGGCTATAATGTGAGTACTGGGCTAGTGGTAATTCTCAGCTGTCTGAGTTGGTGCCTCTTCTCTCACACATCAGCAATGGTGGCAGCAGGATTCCTGTGGTGGCAGCGGGTTAAGAACCTGATGGACATTGTTTCCTTGAGGATGCGGGTTTGATCCCTGGCCTCGCTCAGTAGGTTAAGGATCTGGTGTTGCTTACAAGCTTCGGCGTGGGTCGCAGATCTGGCTTGGATCCCGTGTTGCCATGGCTGTGAAGTAAGCTGCAGCTGCAACTCCGATTCGACCCTCAGCCCAGAAACTTCTGTATGCCACAAGTGTGGCTGTAAAAAGAAAGAAAGAAACTGTGGTAGCACACAGAACAGGTTATATTTTCCCTGCCACTCTTCAGTTTTATCTACTAATCACGTGGTAGACCTTGGATGCTGCTTGGCCTGCTTAACGCGCTGACCAAGGTCTCCCATACGTTCCTACGAGAAAGATGTTCTCTTTTCTAAGCTACAGCCCCTCAAACTTTTACATGCATGTGCGTCTGCATTTCTTACAACTCCCTGGTCATATCCAATCCACTCTGCTGGTGCCATGATTGCATTTTGAATTTCAAGAATCTGGGAAATACGGTGTCTGTTCTTGGCATACTCTTGTTATGCTCCGCTTGTATTTACTTGTTTCACCTTATAAAGTCTTGCATGACTCAACAGAAATCATGCAGAAATCACAGTAACAGTAAGTACCCTGGCTTTAGGGAAAAAAAAACATGGAGTTTGCCCAAGGACCAAAACTTGGCAGTGCCCCGTGAAGGGTCTGAGCACGCCATTGGTGTCAATGAGGCCCAGCAGGAGAGGAAGCTGACACGCCACTCGGAGCTCAGGCGGCCCTTTCCCCTTTATGAGCAAATCCACTAGCGCTTTTGCTCACTTTTGCCGCCCCAGATGGCACTGACCCCCCCAATAAACCTTTTGTTTGTATTTTTTTTAGGGTCGCATCTGCGGCATATGGAAGTTCTCAGGCCAGAGGGGTAGCTGCCGGTCTACACCACAGCCACAGCATCTCGGGGATCTGAGCTGTGTCTTCAACCTATACCACAGCTCATGGCAATGCCGGATCCCTTAAGCCCACTGAGTGAGGCCAGGGATCGAACCCATGTCCTCATGGATGCTAGTTGGGTTCGTAACTGCTGAGCCACAATGGGAACTCTATCAATTTTTTTTCCTGATGAATTAAGCAAACCTCTCCCTTCCCCCCCCATTGGAAGCCTGTCTATTGCGCTCAACTTTAGAAAAATGGATTCGTTTTCATGTCTCATTGGTGCCTCTGCCTTTTTCTTTCTTCATTTTTATGGCCACACTGGCAGCATATAGAAGTTCCCAGGCTAGGGGTACAATCAGAGCCGCGGCTGCTGGCCTATGCCATAGCCATGGCAATGCCAGATCCAAGTGACATCTGCAACCTATGCAGCGGCTTGCAGCAGTGCCAGATCCCTAACCCACTGATCAAGGCCAGGGATCGAACCCGTAACCTCATGGTTCCTAGTCGGATTCATTTCCGCTGCACCATAATGGGAACTTCATGATAGGCAATCTTTGATTGGGTCCTGGACCAAAAAAAAAATCCAGCATTAAAGGACCTTGCAGAGACAGCGTGAAAACTGGAGTATGGACTGACTGTTAGTTAGCAGTATTGTGCTGACGGTGATTTCCCAGAGTGTGATAATTGTACTATAATTTTATGGCACAGTGTTCTTGTTCTTAGGAAACACAGGACAGGCTTTTGAGGATTGTAGTAGCGGTAACTTTCTCTCAATGAGTTTTAGCACAATATAGATCTATGCAGATATGTTTATTTCTTTGTGTGTGAAGAGAGTAATTTTTAAAACACATCATTTTTTAAAATTTATTTTTTTAGGGTATCGTTGATTTACAGTATTGATTTCTGCTGTACAGCACAGTGACCCAGTCATACATACATACACATTCTTTTTCTCAGATTATCTTCCATTGTGATCTGTCCCAAACGACTGGATATAGTTCCCTGTGCTGTACAGCAGGACCTCACTGCTTCTCCATTCTAAATGTAACAGTTTGGGAGTTCCCATTGTGGCTCGGCGGTAACAAACCCGACTAGTATCCATGAGGACGTGGGTTCAATCCCCGGCCTCGATCAGTGGATTAAGGATCCAGTGTTGCTGTGAGCTGTGGTGTAGATCACAGATGCGGCTCAGATCTGGCGTCACTGTGGCTATGACGTAGGATGGTAGCTGTAGCTCCAATTTGACCCCTAGCCTGGGAACTTCCATATGCCGTGGGGTAGCCCTAAAAAGATGAGAATAAATAATAAATGTAATGCAATGGTTTGCAATCTACCAACCCCAAACTCGCCATCCATCCTACTCCTTCCCCCGACAGCCCCCCGGCAACCACAAGTCTGTTCTCTATGTCTGTGAGGCTGTTTCTGTTTTGTAGGTAGGTTCGTTTGTGCCACATTTTCAGTTCCACATGTAAGTGATATTATATGTTATTTGTCTTTCTGACTTAACTTCAGTTAGTATAAGAATCTCTGGTTGCATCCATGGTGCTGCAAATGACATTATTTTGTTCACTTTTATGGCCGAATAGTAGTCCATTATGTATATGTACCACATCTTCTTAATCCATTCATCTGTTGATGGACATTTAGGTTGTTTCCATGTTGTGGCTATTGTGAATAGTGCCGCAGTGAACATAGGGGCACATGTATCTTTGTGAATGAAAGTTTTATCTGGGTGTGCCCAGGAGTGGGATGGATGTATGGTGTTTCTGTATCATTCTTATACCTTTTCCATAAACTGGAATTTTTTTTTAATGGGTGCACTTGTGGCATATGGAAGTTCCTGGGCCAGGGCTTGAATCCAAGCCACAGCTGTGACCTACGCCAAAGCTGTGGCAATACCGGATCCTTTAACCTCCTGCACCAGGCTGGGGGTTCAGCCCACTCCTCCATAGCAACCTCAGCTGCTGCAGATGGATTCTTAACTCACTGAGCCATGGTGTGAACTGGAAACTTTAAAATACTTAAAGTTGGAGCAAAAGTGCCTCTGATGTGGTCCCTGTCTTAGCAAGGGGGTTTAAGTTCACGCTCAGCCTTTCTTGACATCCATCTCTTCCTCTGCAAACATCAGCACTAGTCGTGGTCACTTTCCGCGGTTTCCGTGGTAAAAGGTTTTGGCATCCTTGGCTAACGATGAGACATCATGTCCAAAGGAAATGTCTTCAAGTCCAGCGGAGACAGAAACGAACAGATATGGAGTTCCCATCATGGCTCAGTGGTTAACGAACCCGACTAGTATCCGTGAAGACTCAGGTTCGATCCCTGGACTTGCTCAGTGGGTTAGGGATCCCTTGTTGCCGTGAGCTATGGTGTAGGTTGAAGATGCGGCTCGGATCCCACATTGCTGTGGTTGCAGCATAGGCCAGAGGCTACAGCTCCAATTCAACCCCTAGTCTGGGAACCTCCATATGCCCAGAGGTGGTGGTGTGGCCCTAAAAAGAAAAAAGAGCCCCCCCTAAAAAAAAGGAACAGACACACTGGGGAGATGTCTTCTGAAATGGCTAGTGGTGAATTTATGGGCTCAGGCCCTCCAGGACTTGCTGAGTAAGCTCTTCTCAGTGAAGGCTACTCTTAGAATTGAAAGTCAATTTATGGCAGCATGACACAAAACCCAGAAACTTCAAAAGAAAAAATTGACAGCTTTGACTGTATTCTAATAAAAATTCTGCAGCATAAGATGGAGTAAACTATAAATCATGAGAATATATTTGAAACTCATGGCAAAGAGTTGCTGTTCCTTATGCCCATAGTCATTACAAGTTGATTTAAAACAATAGCATAGGAGTTCCCACTGTGGCTCAGTGGGTTGAAAACCAGACACTGTGTCCGTGAGGATTCAGGTTCAATCTCTGACCTTGCTCATTGGGTCAAGGATCCGGTGTTGCCTCAGTTGCAGCATAGGTAATGGATGTGGCTCGGATCGATGTTGCTATGGCTGTGGTGTAGGCTCTAGCTGCCACTCTGGTTTGACTCCTGGCTCAGGAACTTCCATATGCTGCAGGTGCAGCCATAAAAAGAAAAAACAAACAAACAGAAAATACCAGCACAAACTAAAAATAAAAACAACCCAGTAGGAAACAGGGCTAAAGGAGAGCAACATGGTATTCACAAGTGTGGCCCTAAAAAGCAAAAAAAAAAAAAATTTTTTTTTTTTCTTTTTCAAGACCACAACCGTGGCATATGGAAGTTTCCAGGCTGGGGATCGAATCAGAGCTGCAGCTGTTGGCCTGTGCCACAGACACAGCAACACAGGATCCGAGCTGGGTTTGTGACCTACACCACGGCCCACACCAGATCCTTAACCCACTGAGCAAGGCCAGGGATCAGACGTGCATCCTCATGGAAACTAGTCGGGTTTGTACGCTACTGAGCCACAACAGGAACCCCAGATTGGAAAAGATTAAAACCGTCGATATTATCCAGAGTGGAGAAAGAAGAAAGAAAGTTTTTTACACAGCTGGTGTGACCGTGAATCATCATAACATTTTAGGAAAGGCATTTTCTGTTAAAATTTTGAAAAGGGGACATAAGCTGCGACACAGTAGTTTCAGCTTGAGAAACCCATACTCCAGGAACAAAAGGATTAGCAGCTAAGGATATGCTTTGGTAGCTAAAAATATGTTGCATATAACAGCACTAGAAAACGACAGCAAAAAAACCAGTCTGAACTGGAGATCATCTGAAGGTCTGTTAACAGGGGAACGGTGGACTGAATTACGGTATTTCTATTCCTGTGGCTCATTTGTTTACTTACCATGTATGTTTTTGAGTCAGGCGGTTTTACTATCTGCCAGGCATTGTTCTGTATAGTCTATATAGTCAGGGTAGGGAAGTTAATCATACAGACGTGAACACTTTATCATGTTCACATTCGTGTGTGTGTGTGTGTGCACACACACGTACGCGTGCATGTGCAGCAAGGGAGAGACAATAAATGATGTTAATAATAATAATAACAACAATAAAATAAGTCAGTTAATGTTTAGAATAATTGCCTATTTCTAGAAGCAGCCATCTTGGGTTTCTCATTGAAAAAATTATATCCAGGTTTTTATTCTGCTCTGAAACCTTCATGTCCTGATCAGTTGCTCCTGATGTGTCCTCTTACGGTACTTGGGAAAAACTCTTTTCTTCTGTTTAGGGCTGTACCCGGGCTAGGGGTTGAATTGGAGCTGCGGCCGCTGGCCTATGCCACTGCTACAGCAGCACCTGCTCCAAGCCACATCTGTGGCCTACACCACAGCTTGTGACAATGCTGAATCCTTAACCCACCGAGCGAGGCCAAGGATTGAACCTGCATCCTCATGGACACTGTGTCAGGTTCTTAACCCGGTGACCCACGACAAGAACTGCTATCTTGGAATTTTTTTTTTTTTTTTGGCTTTTTGCCTTTATCTAGAGCCATACCCGCGGCATATGGAGGTTCCCAGGCTAGGGGTCTAACAGGAGCTGTAGCCGTCGGCCTTCGCCACAGCCACAGCAACGCGGGATCCGAGCCGCATCTGCGACCTACACCACAGCTCAGTTCAACGCCGGATCCTTAACCCACTGAGCAAGGCCAGGGATTGAACCCGCAACCTCATGGTTCCTAGTCGGATTCGTTAACCACTGAGCCACGAAGGGAACTCCAGGGGAAAGCTTATTTTATATGGATGAAGATAAGAATTCCTTCAGCTGTTTTGGCTACATTTATTCAAATGAAAACATGCAGATTATTCAAAATTATTTTATAATTGATACACATCGAATAATATAGGCAATAACCTGTATGCAAATTACAAAGAATAATGATGAAATAAGCATCCATGAGCCCACTTCCAGCCTAAGAATTGGATCGTCACCAACACTGCTGAATCCCCCTGCAAGCTCCTCTCCAGATAACCACCATCCTATTCTCTTGCTTTGTTCTATTAAAAATAGTTAAAAAGCACCACATACACGCTTTGGTCCAGCAATCTCACTCCTGGGACTCCATCTCACAGAAATAAAAAGCCATGGTACATAAGGACATTTGTGGGAAGGATATTTATTGCAGTATTGTTGTGAGTTGGAAAAGAGGAGACACAAGTTCATGCTTGTTAATGATGGAATAAATTACAGGACATCCACACCACGGAGTTTTGTGCAGCCATTAAAAAATGATGAATTAGCATCACACCAGATGCCTTGGAGGCACCTCCATGGCACGTCGTAGAGTGAGGAAACAGGGACAAAATGACAAATGCCTGCATATTGTGCAGAGGGTGTAAATACATATAATTGCGTGTGACTATATGAAAATGGAGACAAATTTGGAAAAAATACACTCCAGGTTGTCAAAAAGGGATTATTGGAGGTTAGGGGGCTCAGGAAGGCCTTACAATGTGGAAGGTTGGACAGGTGAGCAAAGAGGGAGGAAAAAAAAAACCTTACGTGGGCCTCGGTTGTTTCATTCTGTCTTGCAGGAGTTCCCTTCGTGGCTCAGTGGTTAATGAATCTGACTAAGAACGATGAGGTTGCAGGTTCCATCCCTGGCCTTGCTCAGTGGGTTAAGGATCCGGCGTTGCCGTGAACTGTGGTGCAGGTTGCAGATGCGGCCCAGTTCCCGCGTTGCTGTGGCTGTGGCGAAGGCTGGCGGCTACAGCTCCTGTTAGACCCCTAGCCTGGGAACCTCCATATGCCGCGGGTGTGGCTCTAGATAAAGGCAAAAAGACAAAAAAAAAAAACAATTTCTGTCTTGCAAATACCACATGATATCACTTATATCTGGAATCTAATATACGGCACAGATGAACCTTTCCACAGAAAAGAAACT
>PVHT020000063.1:1947033-1985131 GCA_004024745.2 Catagonus wagneri
CTTCGTGGCTCAGTGGTTAATGAATCTGACTAAGAACGATGAGGTTGCAGGTTCCATCCCTGGCCTTGCTCAGTGGGTTAAGGATCCGGCGTTGCCGTGAACTGTGGTGCAGGTTGCAGATGCGGCCCAGTTCCCGCGTTGCTGTGGCTGTGGCGAAGGCTGGCGGCTACAGCTCCTGTTAGACCCCTAGCCTGGGAACTTCCATATGCCGCGGGTGTGGCTCTAGATAAAGGCAAAAAGACAAAAAAAAAAAACAATTTCTGTCTTGCAAATACCACATGATATCACTTATATCTGGAATCTAATATACGGCACAGATGAACCTTTCCACAGAAAAGAAACTCATGAACATGGAGAACAGACTTGTGGTTGCCAAGGGGGAGGGGGAGGGGGAGGGAGCGGGATTGACTGGGAATTTGGGGTTAATAGATGCAAACTATTGCCTTTGGAGTGGATGAGCAATGAGATCCTGCTGTATAGCACTGGGAACTAGATCTAGTCACTTATGATGGAGCATGATAATGTGAGAAAAAAGAATGTATACATGTGTGTGTGACTGGGCCACCTTGCTGTACAGCAGAAAACTGACAGAACACTGTAAACCAGCTCTAATGGAAAAAATAAAAATCATTATAAAATTAAAAAAAAAATTGTCTTGGAGTTCCCATTGTGGCTCATCCTGTTAAGGACCTGACAGAATGTCCACGAAGATGTAGGTTCAATCCCTGGCCTTGTTCAGTGGATTAAGGAGCTGGCTTTGCCGTAAATTTCAGTATAGGTCGGATCCGGTGTTGCTGTGGCTGTGGTGTAGGCCGGTAGCTGCAGCTCCGATTCAACCCCTAGCCTGGGAACTTCCATATGCCGCAGTTTCGGCTGTAAAAGGAAAAAAAAATTTCCTGTCTTATTTTTGTTATGGTACTTACACGAGGATTTGGCAAATGATGAAAAATGATGAAAGGTTTCCAGGCTCTGTCCAAATGTGTGATGGCAGGATTTATTATAATATGAAAATGATACTTGTATTATTAAGACAATAACTATTGTTCTGAGCTTAATAGGATTTCCTCTATTGGGCAGGGGTAATGATAACTAGCCCAATTGATGCCTGCTGTCCGTCCAGGTGAACAAGTAAAATCGCACTGCCTGGATGCCTACAGGTCGGTGTATGCCTGTCCTCAACCAGAATAAGGTTCAAATATGACCTGCTGGGTCTGATGGCTGAATCGTTTTCCTCTTTTGTGTTTCATCCGCACCACATTTATTTTATTGTTTTTAAATTTTATTATTATTATTTTTTATGGCCATACATATAGCTTATGGAAGTTCCTGGGCAAGGAGTTGAATAGGAGCTTCAGCTGCCAGCCTACCCCACAGCCACAGCAACACAGTCTGAGAGATGCATCTGTGACCTATGCCACAGCATGTGTCAACGCTGGATCCTTAACCCAGTGAGCTGCGTCGAGAACTCCCACCCACACCACCTGTCAAACAATATTGCTGGTCTGCCAAAATCAGAGACGTGTACTCTCTAGGGACACACCACCCCTGGGGTCTTTGGATCACGATGAAATGGGGGTCCCCAGGCCACATGGGATATGCATAATGTATTCATTTTGGGTGCATCTCTGTAACCTGGAGTTCCCTAGTGGCTCAGTGGGACCACCGCTGTGGCTCTGGTCAGTACTGTGGCACAGGTTCAGTCCCTGGCCTGGAAACTTCCACATGCCATAGGCGTGCCTCCCCCCCCCCAAAAAAAAAACAGGCCATGTTGGTCCTGCCTGGAGCCAGTGTCTGTTAGTCTTGTTTCCTTCCCACCAGACAAAAGTAGTTACTCAGGAGTTCCCGTTGTGGCTCAATGGAAAGGAACCTGACTCGTATCCATGAGGATGCGGGTTTGATCCCTGGCCCCACTCAGTGGGTTGCCGTGAGCTGTGGTAGGTCGGCAGCTGCCTTTGGACCCCTAGTCTGGGAACTTCTGTATGCCTTGGGCGCAGCCCTGAAAAGAGCCAAAACAAAAAAAAGTAGAGTTACTCCTGGAGACCTGAGGTGCACTCAACAGCCTCCTGTAACAAAAAGGGACGTTGCACAAGGAAAAGCTCAAGGAAGTGTCTTTAAATTGTGCCCATCATCCCAGTAATCATGACAAATCTATTTTCATTTATTATGTTTTATACTGTGGTAGAATATACATAACAACACTTACCATGTAAGCCATTTTGT
The DNA here is from genome assembly GCA_004024745.2 of Catagonus wagneri. NCBI lineage: Eukaryota > Metazoa > Chordata > Mammalia > Artiodactyla > Tayassuidae > Catagonus > Catagonus wagneri. The sequence continues at coordinate 1,949,254 of PVHT020000063.1, forward strand.
TTATTTGTTTATTTAGAATCCAGAATTTTTTATATTTTTTAAAGATTTTTCTTTTTTCATTTTTTAACTAAGATTTTTATTTTTTCCATTATAGTTGATTTACAGTGTTCTGTCCATTTCTACTGTACAGCAAAGTGACACAGTCATATATATATATATATATATATATATATATATATTCTTTTTCTCACATTATCCTCTATCACATTCCATCACAAGTGACTAGATACAGTTCCCTGTGCTATACAGCATGATCTCCTGGCTTATCCACTCCAAATGCAATAGTTTGCATCTGTTAACCCAAACTCCCCGTCCATCCCACTCCCTCCCCCTCCCCCCTTGGCAACCACAAGTCTGTTCTCCAAGTCCATGAGTTTCTTTTCTGTGGAAAGGTTCATTTGTGCTATATATTAGATTCCAGATAGAAGTGATATCATATGGTATTTATCCTTCTCTTTCTGACTCACTTCACTTAATATGAGAGTCTCTATTTCCAACCATGTGGCTGCAAATATTTTTTCTATTACAGTTGATTTACAGTGTGCTGTCAATATCTGCTGCGATGTAAGCCTTTTTTTTCCCCTCATTATAGCTGGTTTACAGATTTCTGTCAATTTTCCAAATGCACAGCATGGTGACCAGGTTATACATACATATATGGTTCCGTCACAAGTGATTAGACATAGTTCCTAGTGCTATACTACAGGATCTCCTTGCTTTTCCATCCCAGAGGCAATAGTCTACAACTGTTAATCCCAGACTCCTATACCATCCCACTCCCTCCCCCACCCTCTTGGCAACCGCAAGTCTGTTCTCCAAGTCCGTGATTTTCTTTTCTGTAGAAAGGTTCATTTGTGCAGTATATTAGATTCCAGATATAAGTGATATCATACAGTATTTGTCTTTCTCCTTTTGACTTACTTCACTCAGTATGAGGGTCTCTAATTCCATCCATGTTGCTGCAAATGGCATTATTTTATTCTTTTTTATGGCTGAGTAGTATTCCATTGTGTATATATACCATATCTTCCTAATCCAATCATCTGTTGATGGACATTTGGGTTGTTTCCATGTCTTGGCTATTGTGAATAGTGCTTTGGTGAACGTGTGTGTATAAGTGTGTTTTTCAAGGAAAGTTTTGTCCAGATATATGCCCAGGAGTGGAATTGCTGGGTTGTATGGTAGTTCTATGGATAGTTTTCTAATGTACCTCCATACTGTTTTCCATAGTGTTTGTACCAGCTTACATTCCCACCAATAGTGCAGGAGGGTTCCCTTTTCTCCACACCCCTGGAAGGTTGGTCAGCTCCTTCCTCCTGTTGGTCCCTCCCATATCCTCCTGGTTAGTCTTCAGAGCTGCACTGTGTTCCTTCTCAGGGCCTCCTATTGTGAGACAGCTCATATAAGCGGATATTATTGTGCCTGGTTGGCCAAGATGGGCAGTTTCAGTCAGTGGTCCCCTTACAATGGGAGAAGCTTGCCGATAAAGGGAGCAGCCCACAGTTCCCATCATGGCTCAGCAGTAATGAACCCGACTAGTATCCATGAGGATGTGGGTTCAATCCCTGGCCTCACTCAGTGGGTTAAGAATCCAAGTGTTGCTCTGAGCTACAGTGTAGGTCACAGATGAGGCTCGATCCTGTGTTTCTGTGGCTTCGATGTAGGCCTGCAGCTGTGGCTCCAATTCCACCCCTAGCCTGGGAACTTCCATATACCAGGGTTGTGGCCCTAAAAAGCAAAAAAAAAGGGGGGGGGCAGGGAGCATCCCATATATTGGGTACCAGTTCTAGAGGAGGGAATGTAGTTTTGCAATGGAGAGGTCTGGAGTTAGCACTTTATTCCAGGGCTTAAGATTAGCATCGCCAAGAGAGGAACAAAGAGACATTTATGTCCTCTTGGCCTCATATGATGTGAAATACATGGCATTGCCTTGACAGCTTCTTGCCAGGGCGTTTCACTTCAATGTAATCAAGGCTCCGAAGGAAGATTCTAGTTTCCAGGAACTGCAGGGAACAGAAGAACATGTTAAACAACACCAAGAGGAGACATTAGACAAATCCTGATGTGGGCTTCACGCAACAGCCGATGCCTTAGACTTCAGCTGAAAAAGAAGAATGTTAAGCTAATGTCATTTAAAAAGGGGACTCTGAGACAGACATTCTATGTAAAATCCACAGATGGGAAAAAAACACACACACACACTTTGTCAGACCACATTCCTCCATTTTTCTCTCAGAAAAGAGGCGACCTCTCTGTATATATAGATGGCCAATCCTTGCCCTTTGGCTCTTCAGGCAGCCACGATTCCAGTGGGAACTAGAAGTGTGTTGCTGACTCCAGATGAGGCTGGGATGGGGCCAGCCTCCTGGATCCCACTTTTCTTCTAGCCCTCAGCTTGGGGCTGGGAGAGTGCTACAACCCCCCCTTCCCCGTCCTTTCAAACTTAGTTCCTCCTTCTATATTCTTAACTAATGCAAAGTTTTGAAGAGGATATTGCTTTGGGGAAGTTTATAACAGCTGTAAAGATCTCTGTTAACCATCCTTTATCAGTGAGATAAAGCCCAGCTGTTTCACTAATTGCCCTTAACTGCTTGGGCTGGATTATTAATGAATGCCCTTGCCTTGAGTTCAAACAGCTTAATTAGCTCCAGTTAAGTGTTCCCAATAAATTTACTAACCTATGATAAGCTTTTCTCTAATAGGAAGGGAGCAGTTCTTAATTAAGTGGAAAAATTTACAACTCCATGTCTGTTATAAGTAATGGTTGCCCAGTTGCCATGTTACCTAATTAGATGATATTGAAACTCTTCCGGGTGTGTGTCTGTGTTTGTGTGTGTGTGTGTGTGTGTGTGTGTGTGTGTGTACTGAGGGTACCGTTGAATATGCCCTTGGACAAACCAATTTGTTAGCAAGCCCATCAGCGATGTGCCTGTGGAGTCTTTGACAGATCATGGTATCGGCTTCTGGGACAGAATCTGCTCCCTGCCACTCACAAGACTCCTGTAAAATGGGCTCTAACTACCTACAGAGCCTATGAGGGGGTACATTGGATAGCATTCGCAGTCACTCAGTTCTTGTCGTGGCTCAGTGGTTAACGAACCCAACTTGTATCCACGAGGATACAGTTTCAATCCCTGCCCTCACTCAGCGGGTCCAGGATCCAGCATGGCCATGAGCTGTGGTATAGGTCACAGACGCAGCTCGGATCCCGCGTTGCCGTGACAGTGGTGCAGGCCGGCTGCTACAGCTCTGATTGGACCCCTGGCCTGGGGAACTTCCATGTGCCCAGGGTACAGCCCTAGAAAGAACAACAACAACAAAAAAAATGCATTTGAAAGAAGAAAAAGACAAGTTAAATGCCCTCTTTAAACTCCTATGGGGTCACATCTTTATAGGCAAAGTTATTCCCAGTGGAGATTTGTCTGGATAACATGTCCCACCCCACCCCCACCAAAAAAACCCCTCCAATGTAATCATGAAAAAAACATCCGGTAAACCCCGGGAACTCTCTACAGATACCTGGCCTGTGGGCTCAGGACTATCAAGGTCATAAAAACAAGAGTGAAAAAGTGTCACAGACCGTAAGTGACTGGGTTGACATGACACTTTTCATCTGACTCATGACAGTTAAATGCAGTGAGGTACCCTGGATTGGATACTGGACAAAAAAGAGGGCATTAATGGAAAAATTGGCAAAATCCAAATAAAGCCTGGAATTTAGTTAATAGCAGAGTGCCAGTGTCTGTTTCTCAGTTTTAATAAATGAACCCTGGTGATGTCAGATGTTAATGATGGAGGGAACTGGAGGCAGGGAAGAAGGGTGTATAATATGGGAACTCTGTGAAATGGAAATACCTCTGACTCGAACCCAGATAAAACCCGGGTTGGGACTGAACCCATGGTTTTTAAAATAGAATCACTCATCTGGTATCTGGACTCATTGATACTCAGGTTCCTTGTGTCTTAGTGCAGAAGGAATTCAGTGAGAGACAGAGTGATAGGCAAGAAATAGATTTACTGAGATGCTTGTGAGGGGTACAAGCCGGCAGGCAAGGAGACTCTGCCCCCGGACTGGGTGTGTGTGTGGCTACAGTTTTATAATCCAAGGAAAGTGGGATCATAACCCTCTTCCTCATTCTTCCAGTAGACATCAGGTTTACATCATTAGCTCCTTTGTATCAGGTAAGAGTATTTGAGGTCAAGCTAGGACTGTCCTGGGGTTTATTCAAATCAGCAGGAGGGTGTAACACAGGCTAAACCATGTTGAGTCGTCTCGGGTTTTCGTATAATGAGGGTCTCCTACTTTGGAAGGTCATCTTTCCCCTAAACACATGTCCTTGGTCCTAAGGATCCTTGTCTCGCTGAACTTGAACTCTGGCCTCATTTTATCTTACACTTAAATGACCTGAGGCTTATCTTGTGCTTTTCTCGATGCTTTTATAGTTAAGCAAGGCTGCTCTGTCCCACGATGTTCTGATGGCTTTCTTGAGTGACCTTGAACTGACAGTGGTCTCCCCAAAGTTCCCCAGGTTTCCCTCTCTATCTGTGGTCCCCTCCTGGGACTTCTACAGCTACCTGTGTAAGGCTCCTATTCCTTGTCTATCACAGTGAGACACTCTGTTAAGGAGTTCCTAAAGGATCTTGGTCCATTTGGGTACTGGGAAGTTTCTAGACTAAGAGTTGGCAAAATTTCCCTGAAAAGGGCCAGATAGTAACAGTTTTCAGCTTTGTGGGCCAGACGGTCGGCTGGGTTGGGGGCTGCGGGCTTCAGTTTCCCCATTTGTAAAAAGAGATAATAATAGCTGCCCTAGTTCACAGTGAAAGCGAGCAGGGCCCCGTGGGGCTCTTGGGCACAAAAGCCTGCATCCTGCTTTCTTGCCTGTAGGGAATAGGCTTCGGCCTCCGTGGCCTTCCCTGAGTTCCAAAGGGCCGGTTCAAAGGGTCGCTAAGCAGGGAAGGGATGGGAGGCGGAGACCAGCGAGGAGCATCACGAAACGAAAGGGAGCAGAGGTGGGATCAAACCGGCAGAGGAGTAAGGCTTGGGGCTCATCCTCTCCCGCAAATACATCAAAGGGACAATAGGGCAGCCTTGGGGTAGGGCCCTGGTCCCGCCTCGAGGGATCCACATACGAGTATCTTCTGCAGAACAAAAAACCCCACCAGATGAAAGATGTTAACTACTTGGTGAGGCGTTCTTCATTCTGGAAAGAAGGCGGGCGGCCAGAACCACTCCTGGGGACACTAAACACCAACAAGGAAAAAGAAAGAGTTCCCATTGTGGCTCAGCGGTAACCAACCCGAATAGTAACCATGAGGACGGGGGTTCCATCCCCGGCCTCCTCACTCAGTGGGTTAAGGATCCCATGTTGCCGTGAGCTCTGGTGTAGGTCTCGGATCCAGCTTAGATCCCGAATGGCTGTGGCTGTGGCCGTGGCCGGCAGCTACAGCTCTGATTTGATCCCTAGCCTGGGGAACATCAATATGCTGTGGGTGTGACCCTAAAAAGACACACACAAAAAAGAGTGAAAGCTTCCATCTACCCTGACCCTTATCTGTGGCCTATTTTCCACTCCCCAAACTATGAAACCACTTCCTATTCTCTCCCAGAGGAGGGCACAGTCTTTAGGGCATTAGTCTGCTGTGACCCCCTTTGCCTGGCAAAGCAGTGAAAGGTATTTCTTTTCCTCCTTCACCCCAAACACTGTCTCCGAATTTCTACTCAGCACCAGTGGACAGAGGCCACGTTTTGGTAACAACAGGCCTATTAGGAAGGTTCAGTAAGTAAGCTTATACATGCAATGTGTTTAAAGTGGCTAGTATATCATTTTGCTTGGGTTTTAGCTATTACTGTGGCGGGGACACAACCACATAAAGAAACGGGAGTTACCATCAGCTAGGAGAAAGCGTGGCAAATAGAAATCCTACTGGATTTCCACATATGTGTCAGTGACAGGCAGCCTGGATTAAAAATCTGAGAAGTCACAGTGGGAAGAGACGCCTTGTTCCCAGAGGAAACTGACGACCTGCAGAAGGAAGCCGCCCAAGGCTTAGGGGGGAGGAGGGGGAAGCCGAGGAAGGAGACGCGACGGAGGATGCTCAGATCACGGTAATATTGTCCCTAGGGAAGTCCCAGGGGTCCTCGTGGAGGCCTTAATCGCCTATTCTAGGCGTCAGAAGCCGGGCTCCGCGCTCCCTTTTCGAGCTGGGCTCCCTCTGGCCTCTGTCTCCGCTAGAACCTAATCATATTTGAAAGTAGTTTTTATCTGTGATTATTCATCCGCCTGCGAGGAGCTTACGTGGCTAAGCCGCCACTTGCATCAAATCCGAGCGCGCAGCCCGGTTAATACACACAGGCCTAGAGCTGGGGAGAAAAGCGATCGCCACCCCCATCCGTGCAGGGAGAGTCTGGAGAATCAACAAGGACCGGCTCTGGGCGGTGCGGAGCAGGAGGCGGACGCGCGCGGGCGTGCAGACCCGCAGAGGGAGCGCCCAGAGCTGGAGAGCTGCGGCCAGATTCCTAAACCGACAGACAGGTGGGCTTGGCCTGAGGTTTGGCTTCTCAGACTTTAATAAGACGGCGCCTGTGAAGATTACATATTAGCTTAGAGAACAGTATTTCATTTTCGCTGGCTCTTTTTAATCTGCGGGAGATGGTGTGCCGGCCTAGGTTTACTGATCACGCATGTCTGTCTTTTAGGTTAATTCTCTGCATCTTGCGGTGGGAGTTAGGGTGGAATTTTGCCGCCCTTTAAAGGGTGGGGAGATGCTGACGTGGACCGGGGAGCCCGACGAGGGGACAGGCCAAGGACAAAGTTGCAGGGGACCAGGCTCTAGCAAAGACAAAGCTATTTGATTGCCCTACTGATGTTTGTCTTGTGATATAATTCATTACCCATTCAAGGTGTATAATGGCTTCTAGTCTATTCACAGAGGTGTGCAACCATTGCCACAATCAATTTTATAACAGCTTCATGCCAAAAAAAAAGAATCTCCAGGAGTTCCCATTGTGGGTTAGTGGTTCATGAACCCGACTAGCATCCATGAAGAGGCAGGTTTGATCCCTGACCCAGCTCAGTGGGTTAAGGATCTGGTGTTGTGGTGGCTGTGGTGTAGACTGGCAGCTACAGCTCCGATTGGACCCCTAACCTGGGAACTTCCATATGCCATGGGTGCAGCCCTAAAAAGCAAAACAAAAGCAATAACAAAAAAGAATCTCCATACCCATTAGCAATCTCTCCTCATTGCTCACCAACCTCCCAGCCCTGGGAAACCACTGATCTGCTTACCGTCTCTATACATTCCCTGTTCTGGAGATTACACGTATTTGAAATCATACAACATATAGTGAGCTATTCTTCATTCCAGAAAGAAGGAGGACCACCAGGACCAGTCTCAGGGCTGGTTCTTAGCATGGTTTTTTTTTTTCAAGGTTCATCCTTGTTGGAACATCAGTGCTTCGTTCCTCTTCATTGCCAAGTAATATTCCACTGCATGGACATACCACTTTTCACTCATCCATTCATCTGTTTGATAGATATTTGGATTGTTTCCAATCTTTGGCTATTATGAACATTTTTTACAAGATTTTGTGAGGGCATGTGGTTTCATTCCATGCCTAGGAATGGAATTGCTGGGTCATATGGTACCTCTGTTTAATCTTTGAGGAACTACCAGATCGTTTTTCAAAGTGGCTGCGCCATACTGCATTCCCACCAACGCTGTATTCTCTACATCCTCACGGCAACATTCGTTATCATCTCTCTTTAGGGTTTTTTTTTTTTCTTTTCCTTTTTTGGCCAAATCTGCTGTAGCTCAGGTTTGATCCTTGGCCTGGAAACATCTGCATGCCACAGCCGCAAACAAACAAACAAACAAACAAAAAACCTATACCATATGCTGCAGGTGCAGCTGTAAAAAGAAAAAAAAAGAGAGAGAAGAAGTAACAGTATGGGGTCTATGTTAGGCCCAGACTTTCACATCTACAAAATTAAGAGTAATATGAATTGTTTAATGCTCTAGCATTTTTTCAGTCACAATATGCAGCAATTGCAAGTCCCATACTAATTCCTGCAAAGGTCCAGAGCCACAAATTGGGACACAGCGAAGCAGAGGATAAGCAGCCAGCACGGTGGGGAAACGATACTGCGCATGCCACCAGGAATCTATTGCAGTGACTCTATCTGAGGGCGAGTATTTGACAAGTTAGTTAATTTGTCCTCTGTCTTATCTAAGTGCTCAGGCCACTCAGGTCGTTCCAGCACCACCAGTGGTGCCCATTTCTGTTTTGGCCTTGGCATCGTACCCAAGTCGTTTGGCACAGTTGCCTTCAATATTGAGGACAGAGGTCAAGATCTAGAAGTGTTTCTCTGGGGCCTGAATGGCCTTGATCATCAGAACAGGTCCTGCTTGTCCAGTGCTGGGTGCAGATCCCAAGGGTCAGAGGCGCCCCCTTTTGCTCAGGTCTGAGGGTGGCCCTGCAGGTGTGTGTGGGTGAAGAGGGATTTGAGGAAGTGTTTTAGCTTAACACCGGGACAGCATAAGCCATCTTTTTTTTTTTTTTTTGGCCTTATCCATGTCATGAGGAATTTGTGGGGTCAAGGATGAAACCCTCGCTGCAGCAGTGACAGTGCCAGGTCCTTAACCCTCTGAGCCGCCAAGGAACTCCCTGTACCATCTTCTTTTGATGCTCATGGGAAGGTGCTTTTTTTTTTTTTTTGCTTTTTAGGGCCGCACTCTTGGCATGGGGAAGTTCCCAAGTTAGAGGTGGAATCAGAGCTACAGCTGCTGGCCTACGCCATAGAAACAGCAACTTGGGATCCAAGCTGCATCTGCAATCTACATGACAGCTCATGACAATGCCGGATCCCCAACCCACTGATCGAGGCCAGGGATCAGACCCGTATTCTCATGGATACTAGTTGGATTCATTTCCACTGCGCCACAAGGGGAACTCCAGTACCTCGTTCCATATTTCTTAACTGGCTGGTATTTTCTCACATCTGATTTGATTACTCTGTGAATAATCTTAAGAGCTGAGGCTCTTATGGGTCAAAGAGTTTTATGGGTTTTTGTATTTTTTAAATTAAAGTATAGCTAATTTACAATGTTGCGCCAATTTCTGCTGTACAGCTAAGTGACCCAGTCATACACGTATATGCATTCTTTTTCTCATATCATCCCCCATCATGTTCTATCCCAAGAGACTGGACACAGTCCCCTGTGCTAGATACAGTAGGAAAACTTTACATTTTATTTAAGGATGCAAGTATTATTTTCCTAATAATGGTTGGTTTTGGTTTCGTGCACCAAAAGCATCGCTACAAATACCTATTCTCAAATATTCTTATCCACAGATACAGAACTGGTGTTGGAATAAAAAAAAGTCAACAGCTAACAACCTAGCCTCCCTGGATCAATTTTATTTGAGCTATTAGCAGAGAATATTTTGCACTAGAGACTTCTTATATCAAGTAATAACTGAATGTTAAGCAAACAGATCATCAATTTTTAAATAGCAGCTGCTATTAATATAATCCTTTACATTTCGGTAACACCAGCATTTGGAGGGGGGATGCCGAGCTGGTTCAAAAGTGCGTAATGTGCAAAATAAGAATATAACCACAGTCCCTTGGCCAAAAAAACTTTTTGGAGGATCTAGCTCTAAATTTTCCGTTTAGGAGTGGGCATTGTAACTGGGAAAGAGGGGTGTTAAACCCAGTCCGATGTAGAAAAATATCTGATCAAGATGTCACAAAAACAGTATCTTCAGACTCCAGGCTCTTGCAAAGCCAAAATTTAGGCTCTATGTTTCCTCCCGCCCTTCCTTCCTTCCTTTTATGGCTGCACCCACGGCATATGGAGGTTCCTAGGCCAGGGGTTGTATCAGAGCTGCAGCTGCCAGCCTACACCACAGCCACAGCAATGCAGGATCTAAGCCACGTGTGCGACCTACACCACAGCTCATGGCAACGCCGGATCCTTAACCCACTGAGGAAGGCCAGGGATTGAACCCACAACCTCATAGGTACTAGTTGGGTTCCTTACCGCTGAGCCACAACGGGAACTTCCTAGATACTTTTCTTTATTGGCTGAACTCAAGACTACTTGTTTTAGTGAATACATTTTTCTCCTACTTATTTTTGGAAACATAGACAATACATTTGTGTGGTTAAAAACCTAAAAAGTAAAAGAAAACGCAGTGAAACTCTTCCTCTCTTTCCTGTCTATCTCTGCCTGGGCCCCCCTTCCACTGACTCCCTGTGACAAGAAATCACCTTAATAGATACGGATAATAGATAATACAGATACTAGACAGATACACTTTAATGTGTCTATCCAGGGTTCTTTTGCATATATCAGTAAATACTAATTTCAACTCTTATTTCACAGTTTTGCACCTTGAACTTTTTGCTTTGGTTTCTTTTCTTTTTTGTCTTTCCTTTTGTGGTCTTACCCGCGGCATATGGAGGTTCCCAGGCTAGGGGTCCCAGGCTAGCTACAGCTTTTTGTTCCCACCCACAGAATGTCCTGTTATAGGTTGTACTTTGCTTGATTTAACCAGTCTACTCTAGATAGACACTGGTGGTTTTCAACTATTTTCTTTGGCTAAACACACTGTGATGAATAATCTTGTACATGCATGATGTTACATATATTTAGGATAAATTTCCAGAAGTGGAATTACTGGGTCAGATTATGTAGGCATTTGTGATTAAAATGATTTTTATTTTTTCCATTACAGTTGTTTTTCAGTCTTCTGTCAATTTCTACTGTACAGCAAAGTGACCCAGTCTCTCTCTCTCACGTACACACATATTCTTTTTCTCACGTTATCCTCCATCATATTCCATCCTAAGTGACTAGATATAGTTCCCTCTGCTATTCAGCAGGATTTCATTGCTTATCCATTCCAAATGCAATTGTTTGCATCTATTAACCCCAGACTCCCAGCCTATCTCATTCCCTACCCCCCACCCCACCGGCAACCACAAGTCTATTCTCCAAGTCCATGGGTTTCTTTTCTGTGGAAAGGTTCATTTGTGCCATATATTAGATCCCAGATATAAGTGATATCATATGGAATTTTCTTTCTTTTTCTGACTTACTTCACTTAGTATGAGAATCTCTAGTTCTATCCATGTTGCTGCAAATGGCATTATTTTGTTCTTTTTAATGGCTGAGTAGTGTTCCATTGTGTATATAGACCACATCTTCCTAATCCATTCATCTGTCGATGGACATTTAGGTTGTTTCCATGTCTCGGCTATTGTGAATAGCACTGCAGTGAATATAGGGGTGCATGTATCTTTTTCAATGAAAGTTTTGTCCGGATATATGCCCAGGAGTGGGATTGCTAGATCATATGGTAGTTCTGTAGTTTTCTGAGGAACCTCAATACAGTTTTCTATAGTGGTTGCAGCAATTCACATTCCCACCAACGGTGTAGGAGGGTTCCCTTTTCTCCATACCCTCTCTAGTGTTTGTTACTTGCTGACTTGTTAATGATGGCCATTCTGACTGGTGTGAGGTGGTACCTCACAGTAGTTTTGATTTGCATTTCTCTAATAATCAGTGATGCTGAGCATTTTTTCGTGTGCTTGTTGGCCATCTGTATGTCTTCTTTGGAGAAATGTCTATTCAGCTATTTTGTCCATTTTCCATCGGGGCGTTGGTTGTTTTGCTGTTGAGTTGTATAAGTTGTTTGTGTATTTTAGAGATTAAGTCCCTATCAGTTGCATTGTTTGCAACTATTTTCTCCCATTCCATAGGTTGTCTTCTTGTTTTGCCTTTTTTTTTTATGGTTTCCTTTGCTGTGCAAAAGCGGCCTTTGTGCTTCTGACAGGTATTGCCAGGTCCCTCCCAGAAACAGCAGCATTTGTGCTCCCGGTAGCAATGGTCTGCTTCCCCAGGAGGAACGGCTCCAGTGGAGACTACCCAGCTCAGCACCAACCTTTAACCTTTAGAAGAGAATAGTGCTGGCACCTTGTTTTCGTCATCTGCAAAATGGGGCTGTAAGGGTGCCTTCAGAAAGCACAGTTCATACGTAGTAGGTGCTTCAACATGCTATCAGTTATTACGTGGGTCAAATAAATAACCCCACTTAGAGACTCTTATCTCTGTCTCCATTAGGAGTTGGTGTGTTAACATCTATGTCATAAAACTACAAAGGCACAGATCTTCTTGGAGGACGAAGAATCTTGATTCTAGGTAGGCGAACGTGAGCCCCTCTGCTGGGTGTCGCGGGAGCTGAGGAAAAAGGAGGCTGCGGGTGGAAGAGGGAGGCAATGGGACAGTGGGGTGGGAGCAGAGGCTCTACAGCAAGCCTTGCAGAGGGAAGGGAAACCTGTGCTTCAGAGAACCTTGGCGCCAGACCCCGTCTCCTTGAGGAGGTCCTGGACTGTGTGTAACGGGTGCCAAGTGCCCCAGGGCACCGTCTAGTGCGGGGTTTTACTGGGACAGCCACGGTTCTAGAATCTTGACTATCAGGAAGGGAGAAGGGGGCTACTCTCCTGGTCCAAGGGGAGTTGGTAGCATAGCTTTCTGGTTGAAGCCTCTTTCTCTGGAGTCAGCCCAGGGTTCAAATCCTGACTCGACTCCTTGCTAGTGGGTCGACCTCGGGTGCGTTCACATTTCCTTTCTTTTTTTTTAACAGCTGGAATATGGAAATTCCTGAGCATGTGGAATTTCCTGAGTCAGGGCTCGAATTGGAGCTGCAGCTGCTGGCTACAGCCACGGCAACACCAGATCTGAGCTACAGCTGCTAGCTACGCCACAGCTTGTGCCAAGGCCAGATCCTTAACCTACTGAGGGAGGCCAGGGATTGAACCTGAATCCTCACAGACACTATGTTGGGTTCTTAACCCTCTGAGCCACAGCGGGAACTCTGCATTCACATTTCACCTCCGCATGGTTGAGCTTTCATCTGAGGATAAACGCCACAGGGGAGGCACTCCCAGGCTGCTTGTATGTTCACAGGGAGGCTGTGTTGGTTCCACGAGGTGATAGTTCTAAGGCACGGATCACCATGCCTGGCACATATTAAGCACTTAATAAATGTCAGCAGCTATTAAGGACATCACACGAATAAGGCTTTACAAGCTCCACGTCTCTGTGGCAGAAGAGTCCCCGAGGGGGGTGCACGTTAACAAATTCAAGTCATAAAATCAGAAAAGGCCCATTTGGATGGATGTACAGAGAGAGCAGGGAAAAATGCCTCTTAGCCTGCATGTTATTTGTAACAAAGCAAAACGAATTTGTAAGCTTCTTATTGCAGATGCAGGGATGGGAGAACCTGAAAAAATTTCCTGCAGTCTTGAGACAGCACATGGAAAATGAGTTGTATGGTCCTGATTGCTGCTAATTTAAGACATAAAAAAAAAATTGCTGATAATCTCTTTTGTGCTCGCTGCTTTTTAATGTTATTTACTAAAGGTGAAATAGACTTCCATACATTATCTTTATCCCTTTAGCTCATTTTCATGTCAAGGACGGTATGTTCCTTAAACACTTCTCCTGCTTATTTTTTTCAACCCACCACTCTCTGTAGGAACTTCATCCTTAGGGCTTCATCAGCTGTGTCACTCTCCTTGCCTGGAAAGCTCTAATGTGTCTGCTCTGTTGTGCCAGCTCCTGTTCTTCAACCAGGCATTGCCTTCTTTGTGAAGTGTTCAGTATCGCCAGCCTTAGAGTTCCTGTTGCAGCACAGCAGAAATGAACCCGACTAGTATCCATGACGATGAAAACATCTGACTTCTTGCTCTGTTCATGCATTTATCTCCCGAATTCTTTGATCATATTTCTGATCATCACTTGAACTCATTATTGGATCGACTGGTTATCTCCACTTCATTTCGTTCTTGTGGGTTTTTTCCTTTTTCTTTCCTTTGGAGCATGTGCCTCTGTCCTATCATTTTGCTTAGCCTCCTGTTTTTATTTCTGCGTACTTGGTGTATTGGTTAAGTTTCCTGACCTTGGTGAAGTGGCCTTTTGTAGATGTTTTGTGGGTCCCAGAAGCACACTCCCTCTGATCACCAGAGCTGTATGCTGTTGGGGTGACCCCTACGTGTGTGTCCTTCTATTGTGGTGGGCTAGATTAGGATCATTGAGGTATAATTATTATGGCAAAAACCACCCGTTTTAGTGTACAGTTCAGTGGGTTTTGACAAACACATCCAGGCGTGTAACCATCACCACATTTTCTCCCCCCGCCCCCCAGTCCCTTCTGTCTCTTTGCAGTCAACTTTTCCTGCTACTCTCAGCCCCTAAGCAAACACGAATCTCTTTTTGTACTTAAAGTTTTGCCTTTTTCAGAATATCTTTTAAATAGAATCATACAGTATGTTGCCTTTTGAGCCAGCTTCTTTCACTTAGCACAGTGCCTTTGGGATGCACCCATGCCATTGCATGTGTCGGTAGATCATTCCCCCCCCCCTTTTTTTTTGACACACCCATGGCATGAGGAATTTCCTGGGCCAAGGATTGAACCTATGCCACAGCAGCAACCCAAACCTCAGGAGTGACAATGCCAGATCCTCAACCTACTGAGACACCAGGGAGCTCCATTAGATCATTCTTTGCCTTTTTTTTTTTTTAAGGCTGCACCTGCAGCATATGGAAGTTTCCAGGCTAGGGGCTGAATAGGAGCTATAGCTGCTGGCCTACACCCCAGCCACAGCAACACCAGATCTGAGCCATGTCTGCAACCTACGCTGGATCCTTAACCCACTAAGCAAGGCCAGGGATGAACCCACGTTGTCATGGACACTAGGTTCTCAACCCACTGAGCCACAACAGGAACTCCTAGATCATTCTTTTTTTTTTTTTTTAACTACTGAGTAGTAGTTGATTCTATAGGTGTACAAAAATTTGTTTATCCATTAACTAACTGAAGGAAATTTGTCTGTTAGCATTTTTTTTTTTTGCAACTATGAATAAAACTACCGTAAACAGTTGTGCCTAGGCTTTCTTTTGGTGAATGTAAGTTTTCATTTTTCTAGCAAAAATGAGTTTGATACCTAGAAGTGGAATTGCTGGGTCATATAGTAAATCTATGTTTAACTTTTAAGAACCTGCCAGGCTATTTTCCAAAGTGTCTGTACCACTTTGCTTTCTCATCAGCAGTGAATGAGAGTCCCAGTTGCTCCCTGTGCCCACAGATACTTAGTATCATCAATTCTAGCCATTCTCATAGGTGTGCAGCAGCCTCTCAAGGAGGTTTTAATTTCCATTTTACTAAGAACTAATGATGCTGATTATCTCTTTACATGTTAATTTGCCGTCTGTACAACCTCTTTGGTGAAGTGCATATCATTTACCCATTAAAAAAATTGTATTCTACCTATTTTGAGAATAAACACAATTCTTGGGTAGAATTCTCATAGGTCAAGTTTGAGTGAGTAGAAACGACTACAGGAGTACCCGTCGTGGCTCAGTTGTTAACGAATCCGACTAGGAACCAT
Organism: Catagonus wagneri; assembly: GCA_004024745.2. NCBI lineage: Eukaryota > Metazoa > Chordata > Mammalia > Artiodactyla > Tayassuidae > Catagonus > Catagonus wagneri. The sequence goes on from PVHT020000063.1 coordinate 1,964,712, forward strand.
GAGGTTGCGGGTTTGATCCCTGGCCTTGCTCAGTGGGTTAAGGATCCGGCGTTGCCGTGAGCTGTGGTGTAGGTCACAGACGCGGCTCGGATCCCGCGTTGCTGTGGCTCTGGCGTAGGCCGGCGGCTACAGCTCTGATTAGAGCCCTAGCCTGGGAACCTCCATATGCTGCGAGTGCGGCCCTAGGAAAAAGGCAAAAAGACAAAAAAGAAAGAAAGAAAAAGAAATGACTACAGTAACTATATAATGGAGCCTATTCGTAAAAAGCTAAAATATGCAAAAGGACATAGAACTCCAGAGGCAATAAAATAACATATTATCATGTACAATTATATTGTTGTTTTATTATTATTGAGTTTTCAGAGTTCTTTATATATTCTGGATACAAATCCTTTACCAGAAATGTGCTTTGCAGATTCTTTAATCCCAGCCTGTGGCTGGCATTTTCATTATCTTAACAGACTCTCTTGGCGTTTTAAAAAGTTAATGTGGTCCAGTTTATCAGGTCTTTCTTCTATTGATCATACTTTCGGTGTCATGTCTAAGAAATCTTTGCTTAAGTCATGATCAAAAAAATTACTTCTATGTTTCCTTCTAGAAGTTTTATAGTTTAATGTCTTACATTCAGGTCTATGATCCATTTGGAGTTAGTTTTTATATAAAATATGTGTCAAAACTTAATATTATCTTTCTTTTTGCAAGTAGCTACCCAATTATTTCAGCACAAATTTTGAAAAGACTATCCTTTCTCAAACTGCCTTCATGCATCTGTAAAACACAATTGACCACATAAGTATGGATTTCTTTCTGGGCTATCTATCTTGTTCTTTCTTAAAAAGTTAAAAAAATTCTTTTCTCTTTCTTCTTGTTATTGCAGTAGCACTGGATCCTTAACCCACCGAGTGAGGCCAGGGATCGAAGCCTCTTCCTCAGAGACACCATGTTGGGTTCTTAACCCGCTGAGCAGGTCACTCTCAGTTACAACAGGAACTCCTCTACCTTGTCCTTTTGGACAAGGCTATCCTTCCTCAGAGTTGGCTGCATTTTTCAGGTAAGCTCTTTTTCATAGTCTTGGGTTGGCTGACAGCTGCTCCTGGAACCGCATTATCCAGCCTTCTTTTTAGAAAGATAAGCATCTTTGGCCTGGTCTTCTCCACAAAAATCTGGATTTCGACTCTGATTAGATCAGTTTAGGTCATGTGACACTGAATTAGGACACTGATTGTTAAAAACCAGGATTATTACCGAGTTTTCAGAGTTCTTTTAGTCTACCTGTAGGACTAGGAATGGAATCCCACCCAGACCACGCAGAATAAGATTTGGGGAAGGGTAAGTCCTCCGAGGAAAAACCAGGGCCCTGGTAGCAAGGGGAAAATGTATGCTGGTTGCCAACCAACAACAGAATAGACAATAGCAATCTATCATTGCCAAGGGTTTCGTAGTGTAACAGGGACACGAGCTTGGAAGAAAACAAAATGTAATAATACAATGTGAGAGTGTAACAACTGAAATGAGGAGTTCCTGCTGTGCTGCAGTGGGATTCCTGGCGTCTCTGGATCACTGGGACACAGGTTCAATCTCAAGCCAGGCACAGTGGGCTAAGTATCTGGCATTGCCCCAGCTGTGTTGTGGGTTGCAGCTGCAGCTTGGATGGCCTAGGAACTCTATATGCTGTGGGGTGAACAAAAAAAATGAAACAAACAACCGAAATGAGTTCAAGCTACAGTTGAGTGAATAATTAAATCTCTCTGGGTGTTCTTGGTGGGTTTCACTGATAGGAGCTCTAAAATGGGTTTCTAAAAAAGTTTTTGAGGAGTTCCCATCGTGGCTCAGTGGTTAACAAATCCGACTAGGAACCATGAGGTTGCGGGTTTGATCCCTGGCCTCGCTCAGTGAGTTAAGGATCCAGTGTTGCCATGAGCTGTGGTGTAGGTTCCAGATGCGGCTCGGATCCTGCGTTGCTGTGGCTGTGGTGTAGGCCGGTGGCTACAGCTCTGATTAGACCCCTAGCCTGGCAACCTCCTTATGCCGTGAGTGTGGCCATAAAAAAGGACAAAAAGACAAAAAAAATGTTTTTGAAACACTTAAGTAAAATGCAATATATTTAAAAACAAGTGCACAAGTTATAAGTGTACAAGTCAACTATTATCACAATGTGAATTCGAAAAACCAGCACTCCCCAAAGCACCATTGTGTCCTCTTCTCTCAAAAAGTAAGTTTTATGCTGAATTCTAATTCATAGATCAGTTTTTGCCATTTTAAAAATAATATACAGGAAGGAGTTCCTATCATGGCTCAGTGGTTAACAAATGTGACTAGGAACCGTGAGGTTGCGGGTTCAATCCCTGGCCTTGCTCAGTGGGTTAAGGATCCGGTGTTGCCGTGAGCTGTGGTGTAGGTTACAGACGCGGCTTGGATCCCACGTTGCTGTGGCTGTGGTGCAGGCCGGCAGCTACAGCTTCGATTCGACCCCTAGCCTGGGAACCTCCACATGCTGCGAGTGCGGCTCTAGATAAGGCAAAAAGACAAAAAAAAAAAAAAAAAAAAACCTATATATCTATATCTATAGGAATTAGTCAATGTGATGGTCATCCATGTAGTTGCACGTAGCTATAGTTAGTTGTCATTGCTGTGTATTGTTCCATCGTATGAATATCCCACCATTTATTTATTCACTTTGTTGGGTTCTTTTTTGTCTTTTTCTTTTTTTAGGGCTGCACCCGAAGCATATGGAGGTTCCCAGGCTAGGGGTCGAATCGGAGCTGTAGCCACTGACCTACGCCACAGTCACAGCCATGCCAGATCTGAGCCATGTCTGAAACCTACACTGCAGCTCATGGCAATGACAGATCCTTTAACCCAGTGAGCGAGGTCAGGGACTGAACCTACATCCTCATGTATGCTAGTCAGGTTCATTAACACCGAGCCACAACAGGAATTCCCTAATGGTGTCCTTTTCATGAACAGATATTCTTAACCTTGATAAAGTCCATTTTATCAATCTTTTCCTTTATGGTTAGTGCTGTCTGTGGCCTGTCCAAGAAATCTTTTCCTACCTGAAAATAATGAAGATACCTTCCTATGTTATCTTTTAGAAGCTTATTATTTTACCTTTTACATTTAGATCTTATTTATTTCCCTTTTTATAGCTGCACCTGCAGCAGGTGGAAGTTCCCAGGCTAGGGGCTGAATCGGAGCTGCAGCTGAGGCCTACACCACAGCCACGGCAACACCCCATCCGAGCTGCATCTGTGACCTACACCATAGCTTGTGGCAATGCTGGATCCTTAACCCACTGAGAGAGGCCAGGGATCCAGCCTGCATACTCATGGACACTGTGTGGAGTTCTTAACTTGCTGAGCCACAATGGGAACTCCATTTGGGATTTATTTTTATGTATGGTGTGAGGGAGGGGGTCAAGTTTTGTTTATTTTTTTCCACATAGATATCCAACAGACCCACCACCACTTATTGAAAAGAATTCCTCACTGTCATGCCATTTCGTCATAAATGTTTGTAGATGCATGGACCTGTTTCTTCACTCAGTTCTCTTCCACTTATTTGTTTTTGTGTCAACATACTCTCTTAATTTCCATTATTATGATAAGTCTTAATACCTGGTAGGACATGTTCTTCTATTTTGTTGTTTTTCTTCAAGTTTGTCTTGGCTAAACTTAACCCTTTGTATCTACATATGAATTTTAGAATTAGCCTCTCAATTTCCATACAAATACCAACTGGATATCAACTGGAATTATGTTAAAATTACAGATCAGTTTGCAGAGAATTGACATTATTACGGTATGGTCCTTCAATCCATGGCCATGCTTTGTCTCTGCATTTACTTGGGTGTCAAAAATTTTGTCAGTGCTGTTTTAGAGTTTTCCATGTGCCAGTCTTACACATCTTTTGCTAGATTTATTCCTAGGTATTTGCACCTGGGACTCAGAGCTGCCGTATTGTACAACACCAGGGGACGGTATTCACGTAGTTAAGGAAGGCAGCATTTGCATAGAGTCGCATGTGGAGTTCCTGCTGTGGCACAGTGGGTTAATGATCTGACTTGACACTGCGGCATTGCTGGTTTGATCCCTGGCCTGGCACAGTGGATTGAGGATCCAGTGTTGCTGCAGCTGTGGTCACAAATGCAGCTCAGATTCGATCCCTGGCCCAGGAACTTCCATATGCCACAGGTGCAGCAAAAGACAAACAAAAAAGAAAAACAAACAAGCAAAAAATACATAAAGGAGCGTAAGATTGGCACCCTGTGTGTTGCCCAACCTTGACTACCCTGCTAGAAGTATATGAAATTTGGCAGACATAGATAGACTTACCCTTCTCTGGGTTGGAAAAGGCCTCTCTTTAATGACTTTAGTCTATTTATGGCTAAAAGGAAATAATTTTCCCTCTTCTAACCTATGCAGGGCTGTTTGAGGAATGAAACAGCATTGCCACCTGAGTGAGCTCCCCTTGCTCTTCTCCATAGTCTGTCTCTTCATATTAAATTTGATAGCCAATTGTACTTTTCTTTCCTCTGGGATCCAAAGCTAACAGAGTTGATTCTTGACTCAGTGAGAATGGGGAACTACTGTTACGAAGGAAGGGGAAGTTGTAAGTGATCGGGACTGGGTAGCTGTATACAGTTGGACAGGTTGTGCACTGCACAAAGGCTCTTGGCTAGAGGGATGAGTTTGGAGGAAGAGGGCTGAAATCCAGTTCTTCTCTGATTGTCAAGCTTGTGTGTCCCAGTGTGGGGCTGCACCCATGCACATGTGACACTTTCTTCTGATTTACCTGCTCAGGTGGGGCACCTTTCCCATTTTACACAAAAGCTCCTTATAGCATGGATGCCCTGGTCCATGCCTTGAAGGTTGACCCATCTCTAAGCTGACCATCAATGACTGAGTTTATCAGCTTCTCTGGGCACAGATTAGTGGTGTTACTGGATGCTGACAAAATGTTTCTGGAGAACTCCATGCCCTCTTCTACCTTTTCTGTTTGCCTTTTATTGATTCTTCTCTCCTGCCTTTCTAAGTCTGAGCCAAGAACCCTCCTGTTATTAAAAGCAGTCCCAGTTGCCCATACCTTTCATTTCCTTTGGATTACATTAATTGCCTGACAGCTAAAAAGTGAGCTGGTATTTTCAGATTTCAGCTGCTGGTCGGAAAGAAATATTTACCAGCTCCTGCAGATTTATAAAGATGCCACGGAGATGCCTGGAGACTAACAATCAGAAAATACAGCAGCACAACAACACTGGTTTTCAAGGTTAAATGCTCAGAATGCTAAAAAAGAAATTGTCCATAAAGCAAAACAGGGATTCAGAAGCAGGCAGCCTGTACCCTGGACAAAAGAAAGGAGCTGGAGGTTTAAAATAAGATTTCACAGCTTCACAATAATTATGAATTTAATAAGGGGAGCTTTATTTTTAATTTAGTTCCAGTCTGGCAGCCCGTCAGCTCCCTCCCGCCCCCTCTGCCCGGCTTGGTAATGCTCTTTAATGTGGTCCTAAGGCTGAGGTCACAGCGAGAGGCAGCAAAGGCCCCCAGCCATAAGCCTTGCTCGTGAAGCGGTATTAGACAGACAACGCGCCTGCCTCTCTGCGGGCGGACGGAACTAACTCCCGCTGGCTTTAGTCCCTCCCGGCAATCAGAGATGTGTCTTGCCATGGAGGACGACAGTAGGTTCTGAAAAATTCCAAGACGGGAAGGTTTTTTTCCCAGGTAGGACCCCAGGCTTTGGCTCCTGTTTTCCCTGAGCAGAGTAATAAAACTCAGCCAAGGCCGCCAAAAATGGTTACAGACCCCCAGGCCAACACACACTCCAGTGCTTACATTTCCCCCAACAGGATTGATTATTTATTACTTATTTAGTTAGTTTTGTCTTTTTAGGGCTGCACCTGTGGCCTATGGAGGTTCCTAGGCTAGGGGTTGAATCAGAGCTCTAGCCGCCAGCCTACGCCACAGCCACAGCAATGCAAGATCCAAGCCTTGTCTGCGGCCTACGCCACAGCTCACAGCAACAACGGATCCCTAACCCACTGACTGGGGCCAGGGATTGAACTCTTGTCATTATGGATACTAGACGGGTTTATTAACCTCTGAGCCACAACGGGAACTCCAGAATTGTTTATTTATATATGCATATATTATGTATGTATTTTCTTTTTATAGCCACACCTGAAAGTTCCTGGGCTAGGGTGTGGGCCGGCAGCTGTAGCTCTGATTTGACCCCTAACCTGGGCACCTCCATATGCTGCCAGTGCAGCCCTAAAAAGACCAAAAAAAAAAAAACCCCACAAAAAAACCTCCCTCAAAACCCCAAATGTTTATTAAAGACCTGTTTTTTGAGGTGCTCTTTTTATGGAGGTTACATTGAATGAATTTAATTAAAATGTACATACTACTGTATATAAAATAGGTAACTAAAAAGGGCCTATTTTAGAGCACAGGGAACTAAACTCAATGTCTTGTAATAACCTATAATGGGAGAGAATGTAAAAAAAAGATTATATATGTATATTACATGTATGTATAACTGAATCACTTTACTATACACCTGAAACTGACACAGCAATGTAAATCATATTTCGATAAAAGTTTAGAAATAAATTGAGTGAATTTATCACAAAATGAATCAATTTAAAATGAACAGATTGGTGGCCTTTAGTACATTCACAGTATTGCACAACTTCCACCTCCATCTATTTCCAAGACATTTTATCACCCCAAAATAAAAACCGATGCTCACTGAACAGTTACTTCCCCCAGCCTCTGGGATCTACAAATACGCTTTCTGTCTCTAAGGACATACCTCTTCTGGATGTTTTATGTATAAAAAAATCACATAATATGAGACCTCTGCATCTGGCTTCTGACACTTAACCTGATGTTTTTGAGGTTCATCCACATTGTCATGTGTATCAATAAGTCATTTTTTTTTTCTTTTTGGGGCCAGACCTGTGGCATATGGCAGTTCCCAGGCTAGGGGTGAAATCTGAGCTGCAGCTGGAGTCTACGCCACAGCCGTAGCAATGCCAGCTCTGATTCGACCACTAGCCTGGGAACCTACAGGCTAAAAAAAGACCAAAAAAAGAAGAGGAACCCAGTCACTGTGGTTCCTACAAAATGGTAGGAATGACACCAATAATCTTGGCTCACAGGAAAGACATCACCTTGAAAGGCTGCTGTGACAAGTTCATTGGCTGGCACACAACAGAATTTCAAGACACACTTCCTCTGTTTCTTTTGCCTTTCGTCTGCATAAATGACCCCTGAACTCTCCTGTAGATCTGTGCTTTAAGTACCCAGAGTTTGGGATCCACCTACTCTGAATATTCCTTGCTGTGTTTCCTTTTTCTTCTTTTTTTTTTTTTTTTTTTTGCTTTTTAGGGCTGCACCCGTGGCATATGGAGGTTCCCAGGTGAGGGTCCCAGTCAGAGCTACAGCTGCTGGCCTATACCACAGCCACAGCAACACCAGATTTGAGCTGTGTCTGTGACCTATACCACAGCTCACGGCAATGCCTAATCCTTAACCCACTGAGAGAGGCCAGGGATTGAACCCGCAACCTCATAGTTACTAGTCGGATTCGTTTCCTCTGCGCCACAACGGGAACTCCACCTTGATGTATTTCTTTTCAGAACCTGGGTCCGTGCTTAACACATGGTGGCCACTCAGGAGAAGTAAAAGTTGAAAGAACAAAAAAAATGTTCGTCTTCTTACGTCCACTGCATTTTACATCCTATCTATTATCTGAGAAGGGACTCGTGTGAGATTTCCTGTAGGAGTTTGGGAAATGCGGGGAGATTTTATTTTTGCTGGTCAATTTAAGTTTCTTAATCCCCACGTGGGCCACAGGACAGGTCCCTCTTAAAGAATATAAAGAAGCCATGTTCAGATTTTGGCTTGCTTATAAATCTGCTTCCTGCGTTATCATTTTTTTGTCTGCCTTCTTCTGTTTCCCGTGGGTTCGAAGGAAGCGCTTTACCTTAGCAATGATTCACTACTTCTGGGCCACTGAGGGCTTTGAAAGCCACACAATAGAAGTTCCACTTCGAATCCCTCCATTTATAATCATGGGGGAAAGCTAGGCGTCGTCTTGGGGGTTATCAGTGATTTCACAAAACTCAACCTCTGTTCCTCACGTGTCCATTTTTCAAAAACTTATCGCTCAACTATCTGAAAGTCGTTGCCCTGAGGAAGCATTTGTCTTTGGTTTGACACCTTTTGCACTGTATCCCTTTTCTAACAGGATAAATGGCTCTGTGGGGTTTGGAATAAGAGGTACATCTTGCGGTGTGTTTGTGAGTGTGGGGGGACTCGCTCCCCTCCGCCGTACTCCTGGGTCGGAAGATAAGGGGATAAGCCTTTAAGACAAATGGGTTTGGGTGATGTTCTGGGTTGAAACTGCGTCCGCCTTTTCCCTCCAAGCCCCCACCATTCGCTATTGAGATCCTAACCTTCAGGACTTCAGGGTGTGATTTTATTTGGAGACGGGGTTGTGGCCGGTGTGGATAGTTAAGGTGAGGTCACTGTGGGACAGAGTGGGCTTCAAACCCAGTCTAACTGGTTCCTACAAAAAGGGGAAATTGGAGTTCCCATCGTGGCTCAGCAGAAACGAAGCTGACTAGTATCCATGAGGACGCAGGTTCGATCCCTGGCCTCGCTCAGTGGGTTAAGGATCTGGCGTGGTTGTGAGCTGTGGTGTAGGCCACAGACACGGCTCGGATCTGGAGTTGCTGTGGCTGTGATGTAGGCTGGCGGCTACAGCTCCGATTCGACTCTTAGCCTAAAAAAAAAAAAAAAAGACAAAAAATAAATAAAAAGCGGAAATTTGCAGATAAACGTACACACAAGGAGAACGCCATGTGAAAATGAAAGTGCAGGTGTGCGTTAAGGAATGCCAAAGATAGCCAGAAAACCATCGGAAACTAAGAGAGAGGCGTAAAACAGATTTTTCTCATAAAAGGAACCAACCCTGCTAGTACCTTGATCTCAGACTTCTGGCCTCCAGAACCATGAGACAATACATGGTTTTAGCCCCCTGGTTTGTGGACTTTTGTTACAGCAGTCATGAGAAACTAAAGCAGATGATAGGCTTATGGTGTTTGCCTAAGGATGTGTATTTGCTTGGTAAGTGATAATGTACAGTGCTTAAGTACTTGGATTTTTATTTATTTATTTTATTTTATTTTTTGTCTTTTTGCCTTTACGTAGAGCCACACCTGTGGCATATGGAGGTTCCCAGGCTAGGAGTCTAACAGGAGCTGTAGCTGCCGGCCTTCGCCACAGCCACAGCCACAGCAACGTGGGGTCCGAGCCACGTCTGCAACCTTCACCACAGCTCACGGCAACGCCGGATCCTCAACCCACTGAGCAAGGTCAGGAATCGAACCCTCAACCTCATGGTTCTTAGTCAGATTCGTTAACCACTGAGCCACTAAGGGAACTCCAGTACTTGGATTTTTAGAACTCAATATCTCAAGTCTGAATTTCAGCTGGGCAATCTGGGGAAATTACTTATTATCTCTAGGTTTCCAGTTTCCTCAGAATAAAATGGGGAAATAATGGAGATTTAGACCTTCTAGTACTGTCATGAGGACTGAACAAGATAATGCGTTTGAAGCGCTAAGCCAGATATCTGGCCTGCAGTAAACGCGTGATGAGTGGTGGGTATTACTTGTGATCATTGGCAATATTTACTGAGTCCGAAAGAGACCTCTGCTATGTAGAACTTAAAAACTGCTCCTTGGAGAGGTCCCGTTGTGGCGCAGTGGAAATAAATCTGACCAGTACCCATGAGGATGTGGGTTCGATCCCTGGCCTTGCTCAGGGGGTTAAGGATCTGGCGTTGCCATGAACTGTGGTGTAGTTTGCAGATGTGGCTTGGATCTGGCATTGCTGTGGCTGTGCTGTAGGCTGGCGGCTGCAGCTCTGATTCAGCCCCTAGTCTGGAACTTCCACATGCGGCTAGTGTGACCCTAAAAAGCAAAAGAAAATTCCTCCTTGGACCACACCCAGCAATAGTTAGAACTTCCGATCTCACTGACCCCAGCTCTCAAGGTTAATGGTCTTGGGCTCTCTGCCATCTCTGTGCCCTTTCAGGGACTTTGTCTCTCTCTGTCAATCAGGGCTTGTTATAATCGACACACAAGAAGATCTATTTGCCATTTAAAGAAGAGAAAGTCAGATGGTTCTAGAAACTGGGTGGGAATTCAGAGGGAGCAGTTACCAGGATCAGACACTCATTCACAGTAGAACAACACACATTCCTGAAAGTCAGGGGGCCTGGTGTAGGATCAGACCCAGAGTGGGCTGTTTCTTTTGTCTTCTGTGAGCAGAGGAAGGCAGTGCAGCATAATAGTCATTCTGTAACAATTGTCATTTATGGGAACATACTTCAGGTGCTTCAGGGCTCCATTGCCTTAGCCATCACCCTTCAAGGCTCTGTGAGGTTAGCTAGCATTGTCACCCCCATTTTCCAGATTAGGAAACTGAGACACAGAGTGGCTGGTAATCCCATATAGTTAACGGCAGAATGGCCGATTGGAACCCGCATCTGTCAAGTTCTTTTTTTTTTTCCTATCTTTTTAGGGCTGCACCTGCGACATATGGAAGTTCCCAGGCTAGGGGTTGAATTGGAGCTATAGCTGCCGGCCACAGCCACAACCATGCCAGATCTGAATTGCGTCTGCAATCTACACTACAGCTCATGGCAACGCCAGATCCTTAACTCACTGAGCAAGGTCAGGGATTGAACCCACGTCCTCATGGATACTAGTCAGGCTCGTTACCGCTGAGCCACAACAGGAACTCCCAAAGCCCATGTTCTAATGAGTCACTGTTTCGGCAGCACCAGGAATCCAGTGCTCTTAGGTGTGTATTAGAAATAGAGGGTGAGGAATCCCATTGGAGAAGCCAGTGCACTGAAAAAAAGACAAACCCAAACCAAACTCAAACCAGCCTGCCAAGAATGGATGACTGGAGCAAAATGTACATTTTCCCCAATATTTAAATTCAGTGACTGAACCTGAACTTTGTTTTAATTTTCAACTGTCTTGAAGCCATTTATCTGCCAGGCATTATGGTGCAGGTGCATTTAGCTGAGCTGTTCCTCAGAAGCGCTTTGTGATGATAATAATCACAAGTGTGACCCCAGTCCTTTCATTCTGCTTATTCTCCCTCGTTTCCTGTGATAAGCGCTATTTCAGTAGTTCACCAGCCTCCTCCATCCTAATTTGTTTAGGGAGAGAATATTAATTAGTGATGCTAAGGAGACTATGTGCTGCAAATGAAATTCTGACAATGCAGTTCCTTAGACTGTCTTTGCCTCTCAAGGAATCCTCTGTTGAAACCGTCCCACTGAATGTTGTTAGTAACGTAAATAATACTAGTCCTAATAATAATAATTAGCACTGTTTCCTGCTTCAGTTGTTATTCATGGAAAACTTCAGGCTCCTTTCCATCTATATTGGCCTCACTAAAAGTGGAAAATAGATTCTCATTTTATGTTTTATTTCCCTATCATTTTCACTTGGCTCAACTCATTCTGAGCTTGGCTTCTAGATCCTCGTGGTGGTCTTTATTCAACTTTTTGAAAAATTAAAATGTGTTCTCAATCCTGTTTGAAAGAGTAGTCTGTCTGATGTGGGAAATCTCCAGTAGGCCAACTTTTATTTTCCATGAGCCTTGGCCTTGAAGGTCTATTTTGTGTGCTGTAAGTTATTCAAGTTTTTTTCTTTTTCTTTCAAAACCTCTCCTGGTTTCCCAGTATCTCTCTCTCCTAATCTGTTATCGGGACAAATTGAGAGTCATGTTTCCCAAAAAGCAAATCCGACTTTCTACCTCCTTTGCGGAAAAACCTGCATAGGTTTCCCACTGCCCTTAGGATAAAATCAAAATTCTTATTTTATTTTTAGGACCACACCTGCAGCGTATGGAAGTTCCCAGGCGACCGCTCAAATTGGAGCTACAGCTGCCAGCCTACACCACAGTTCACGGCAACGCCAGATCCTTAACCCACTGAGCGAGGCCGGGGATCGAACAGGAGTCCTCATGAATACTAGTCAGGTTCACTACCACTGAGCTACAGTGGGTGCTCTGAAATGCCGGATCCTTTAACCCACTGCACCAAGCAGGGGCTCGAGCCTATGCCTCCACAGTGATCTGAGTTCCCATTGCGGGAACTCCTTGAGTTTCTTTTTGAAAGAAAAGGGCTGTGCGTCTCCATTGGCTTGAAAGAAACTTTAAGCACTGCCTCACAACCAGTCCTCTGATTTGGTGAAAAAGACTATAAAACATATGACACAGTCATACGAATGCATAAGCCTCTTAGCAAGAATGCAGTCGCTCTGCTAAACCACAGACTCCGCAGAGCTGTTCACGCGGTGTCCTTATGGCGTTCGTTCCCTCATTCCTTCCTTTGTTGCTGTGCCTGGCGATGGATGGGCGGACAAACTTGCTGGCCTCGTGAAGATGCATTTGGGGGCGGTGAGGTGAAGAGGGACAGAATGAAGCAAATGGGTGGAGAAATCAAATAATCTCAGATGGTAAGAGTGCTGAGGATTGCAACAGGGAAATGCGATGGAGGACGGAGTTGTCCCCAAATACTGGGCGGAGAGCTGAATCCCCACAGAGCAGGGACCAGGGCACAGAATGCGGGAGAGGATTCATGGAAAGTTGTGCAGAAGTACAGTTTACATGGACGGGACCTCTCTGTTAACAGACAACTGGGCCTGGAGGCACGTGCGCAGGCTTAAGAGTGGTGATAATGAGGAGTTCCCGACGTAGCGCCGTGGAAACGAATCCGACTAGTATCCGTGAGGTTGTGGGTTCGATCCCTGCCCTCCCCAGTGGGTCAGGGATCTGGCGTTGCCATGAGCTGTGGCATAGGTCGCAGATGCGGCTTGGATCTCTAGTTGTTGTGGCTGTGGCGCGGGTCGGCGGCAACAGCTCCAATTCGACCCCTAGCCTGGGAACCTCCATATGCTGCGGGTGTGGCCCTAAAAATACAAAAGACAAAAATAAAGAAAATTAAAAAAAAAACAATAATACCTTAGTGCATCAAATAGCCAGCTGCTGTTCAGAATCAGCTAAAAAAATGTTTTGGTTTCTTTGAATCAGAATCCAGCTGAAGTACTACACATTGAGATTGCTTGGTGGGTCTTTTTTTTTTTTTCATCAATTAAAAACAAATTTAAAAAAATTCTTACGGCCACATCCGTGGCATTTGGAAGTTCCCACGGCACAGGGATGGAACCTGCACCTTTGCAGGACCTGAGCACCTGCTTTTCGCCATCCTGAGCTCCCTAGGGGTTCACACTCCCGGGGGCGACTGCAGAGGCTGAGGCCTTGGCAGTGGACACCCATCTCCGTCCTGAGCTTCCGCAGGGCTCACCCTCAGGGAGAGCGGCTGTAATACGGTGGCTTGCTGGCCGCAGCGTCCTTGGTTTACTGACACGGTGGCACCATTTTTCACTCCCAGTACTACGGGGATGAGGAGACATAATGCGGGGTATGAAAGCCAGAGGATGGGGGCCCTTGGGGACCGTCTTCCAGGCTGGTTACCACAGATGGCCTCATCGGTCCTCCAGCTTTTTCTTTTTGGCTTCAACCTAATTTCAGTCCAAGAAGCTGTGTCCATTCCCTCTGAATGGAGCCTGAGAGACAAATGAGAAGTGGGGGTGTGTGAAGCTGGGCGGGGTGGGGCGTGCAAGTGTTTGAGACACAGTGGCTTTCATTCTGTCTGTTGGCATTTGTCCAGGCCTCTCTGGGGACTGGCTCTTGGGAGACCGTGGCTGTCAGGGGCCCTTCCCTCCCCCACCTCCGCCTCCCCTCCCGGCAGCAAGAGCCTAGCATCTCTCTAGCTGACAGTGACAGATGATCTTACCACAACAGGCTCAGGACGGCACTGTGATTGGCTGGGTAGAACCATCATGGGGCTAGAGCGTTCTTCCCTGAGAGAAACGATTATAAGGCTTTTTAAGAACAGTGAGCTGAATGCTACTCACAGCTGGCAGTTCTTGTTTTTGACAAGTAATAATCGCCTCAGGTGCAGAGGAAGGCGGGGGTGGGGGGTGGAGCAAGCTCAGTGAGTTTATTTTGAGAGGAGGCTCCATGCACAGGAGTTGGACCCTGGAACAAAAAGGGTGAATGGCAGCAACTAGGCTTGGGGACCTCGGATGGACAGGCTCGATTTGGGGCTGGGGGAGCTCATGGGTAGTCCCGAGTGACAGACTGCTTCCTTCTGTGTTCCTCTGCCATCCAAGTGGGCAGGAGGGGGTGACTTGCAGTCGTGGGAAGGCCCAGATGTGAGCAAACTAAATCCAAAGCAGCAGCCGTCCTGGTCCTGCATATGGATTCAGCCCCATGAGGGTGGGTGTGGGTGTGTGGGTGTGGGTGGGGGGGGTCCTCCACCATCCGAAACTGGTACAGGGAGCTGTAGACATCCCAATAAGGGACCACAGATAAAGAGAGAAACTTAGGGGACTTTGGGAGACCACTGTGAGTTAGTAATTGCTCAAGAAAGCCATCAGCACAAGGCAGGTTCACTTGACTAGTGGAGGTGCGAGAACTGCCTCAGGTTGTTGGGTGGGGCCTGGGGTGAGGCCCAAGTTCAGGTTCAGACCAAGGGCAGGAGTTTGAAGGCCGCCCTTCTGCTGATTTGTTGCAGCCACAGCAACGCAGGATCCGAGCCGCATCTGCAACCTACACCACAGCTCACGGCAACGCCGGATCGTTAACCCACTGAGCAAGGGCACCCGCAACCTCATGGTTCCTAGTCGGATTCGTTAACCACTGCGCCACGACGGGAACTCTTCCTTCTGCTGATTTGAATACACACCTTACCGGACACCAAGGAGGAGCTACTGCTGCGAGAAAGAGGAAGAGGCGGGCTTTTCCAACCCCCCCTCCCCTTGGATGATACACTGTAGCCACCAGATCCTCAGGGCAGAGCCTCCTTGCCTGCCCACCTGTATCTCTCACGAGCATCTTCATAAATCCATTTCTTGCTCACCGTGGCTGCAGTACGGATCATGGGTCAGGGCTCTGCTTTTGGGAAAAAAACTCCAGACTGAGTTGCCTCTCTGCAGGTCTTCCCTTGCACTTAGGGCCACTTTTGTCTATGGGATGGAGAAGACAAAGAGCACCCCCGGGGGCAGGAGGCGGCATGGGGATGGCAGGGCATTTGAGAGTCCGGTGGAGAATGGGTGTAATTAAAAGAAAGAAGGTAGAAAGAGCTAGCTAGGTTCCTCCTACCATAGTTTGCTGCTTTAATACCGACCAGGATGAAAGGCATATTGGTCCCCAGTTTGAGTGCTCAGCCCGAGGGGGGGGGGTACAAGGACATGAGAAGCAAATATCATCTTTGAGAGATAAAACTCTAGTGGACTTTTAACGTGATGTCTCTGGTCCCTTGACATGAGTTGGCTTTATCCAGCTGTCAGACAAAACCCCAGCACAACCATTAATTTGTAGTGGCCTTGGCTGTGGGTGAAGGTATTATTTCATAGTCTAGAACTTCAAGAGCTATGTCCTTCCTCCTCCAAAGTGATAATTAGACCTGGTCAGATATGACCCTTGCCAGCTGGGTCGTCTGTGATCCTGCTGAGCTGTGCTGGGGAAGGTTCCTGAATTAGAGACAGTGATTGTGAAACTGTAGGGCCAAAGTTCCGACTTGTGTGTAGAGAAAGCACGTAGAGAGAGCAGAATTAGGTTCTAGTTACGACTCATTCATCCAACAAACATTTATTGAATGCTGACCAGGACACTATTCGTTTGCCACCCGGATCGCACTGAAGAGGCCAAGGTACCCATCCACCAGCGGCTGAGTGTGGAATGTTCCTTCTTCTCCAGGGAACTGGGCTCAGCTGATGGTGCTCAGACATGCCCAGAGGACCTCAGCCCCCCTCTGAGGTTGGCCCACTGCCAATGGTGAGAGCATCCAAAAGGCTGGTCCCCTGAGGGAGGCTGGATAACTGTGCGGTCAGTCGTGCTCTAGAGCTCCCTGAGGGGTCGGAATTCATTCAGCTTCCGATGGATCCATATCTTCTGCTTGCTTGCTTGCTTGCTTGCTTGCTTGCTTGCTTTCTTTCCTCCCTCCCTTCTTCCTTCCTTCCTTCCTCCCTCCCTCCCTCCCTCCCTTTCTTTCTTTCTTTCTTTCTTTCTTTCTTTCTTTCTTTCTTTCTTTCCTTCCTTCCTTCCTTCCTTCCTTCCTTCCTTCCTTCTTTCTTTCTTTCTTTCCCATGCTTACGGCATATGGAAGTTCCTAGGCAAGAGTTCGAATCAGAGCTACACCTGCTGGCCTATGCCACAGCAACGGGGGATCTGAACTGTGTCTGTGACCTACACCACAGCTCTCGGCAATGCTGGATCGCTGACCCACTGAGCAAGGCTGGGGATGGAACCCGTGTCCTCATGGATACTTGTTGGATTCGTTTCTGCTGTGCCACGATGGGAACTCCCACATCGTCTGCTTTCTGCCATAGCTCGTCTGCTTTCCTATCGTCTGCTTTCTGCCATAGCTCGTCTGCTTTCCTGTCTCCCCCTCCTCCCTTTCTCATGAGAACTCACCATTGATGAATTGGGTCATAAGAATCCCTGTTTGAGGCTTTGTGTCTCGGGAACCTGGTCTAGGACAGACACCCACTGTGTGCCGGGCACTGGAGAAGGACCTTAAACAAGATGACAAAGTCTCCGCCCTGGTGCAGCTCAGTGCCTTCAAGGGGGTATGATTTTCCATACATTAGTCTTGGAATTTTGAGAAGTCACTTAAACTCTGCTAGCTCCAGGGAGTTCCCTGGTGGTCCAGTGGTTAGGATTCCACACTTTCACCGCTTTGGCCCTGTGGTCCAGTCCCTGGTCTGGGAACTGCGATCCCACATCAGGCTGCTGCATGTTGCGGCCAAAAGATAGACGAGATTTGTAAAGCTCTACCGGCTCCAAATTTCTCTTCTGTCAAATGGTGGTAACAGCAGTTGTCTGGTCTGAAAAAAAAAATAAAGTAATAGTGGCAGAAGGATGGGTTTTATTTCCCTTCGGAGTCCATTGGCTAATCTCTCGAGACAGACTGTGATGGAAGGTCAACATAAGAAAAAAATTGAATGGATATGTATGATTCGGTCACTGTGCTGTATAGCAGAAATTGCACAACTCTGTAAATCAACTAGGCTTTCATTTAAAAAAAAAAAGTTTGTGGGTAGCTCAGTGGTAACAAACCTGACTAGTATCCATGAGGACGTGGGTTCGATCCCTGGCCCCACTCAGTGGGTTAAGGATCCATTTTTGTCACGAGCTGCATGTAGGTCACAGATGCGGCTTGGATCTGGGGTTACTGTGACTGTGGTGTAGGCCAGCATTTGCAGCTCTGATTCAACCCCTAGCCTGGGAACTTCCATATGCCGCGGGTGTGGCCCTAAAAAGCAAAACAAGACCAACCAAACAAACAAACACAAAGCTTGTGAAGTTCCCACTGTGGTGCAGTAGGTTGGGAAATGAACTTCAGTGGCTTGGGTTACTGTGGAGGCACAGGTTTGATCCCCTGCACAGCACAATGGGTTAAAGATCCAGTGTTGCTGCGGGTGTGGCTCAGATTCGATCCCTGACCCGGGAACTTCCATATGCCACGGGTGCAGCCATAAAAAAAAAGTTTGTATGTAACTGAAGCTCGTGTGAATCCTGAAGATAAACATATCATAATTTCTTAAAGAGAAATTCCTATTTACAAAAAAATGATAAAAATGAAAATATTAAAAAAAGAACCAGAGGTGGATGGAATGTTGGATATTTCTTTTGCTATGTTCTACCTAGGTGTTTGTTGAATGAATGAATGATATTCTGATTAACAATAGCCCTATCATGAAAGTGCCACATGTCTAGCCTTTATCATGTACCAGATACTGGGATACACACTTCATTGCCTCCTTTTCAGAGAGAAGGAAATGGAGACAGTGAAATACCAAGAAATATTAATGTGAGAGCAATTTGAAAATGATGTAAAACACTTATGCAGAAGTAAAATGTTAAAAGAGAAGGCTTTGGGTGGACAAATTAAGTCCCAGCACCGACTATTCCCAAGGAAATGCCGGAGGAATTTTTGTTTGAATGTTTTTCTAGAATTTGTTCCTTTGTTCGTTTCATCCATGGACAACTCCTTTAACCCATTGTTCAAAGTCATGATGTTGTTTTTGAACCTTTAAACCGAACGCTTAGGGACAATTCCCCTCGGAATGGAAAAAAGGAAACAGGAAAGAAAAGAGAAAATCAAAACCACCTGCTGTAGTAAAAGGAGGCTTAATGGTAAATGCTTTGTCGCGGAAACTAGTGCTTGGCCTTTAGTGAAGGGAAAATACTGCCAACAGTTGATAATGCACTTGGTCATTAAACTTTGAAAGAGCTTCAGTGTAAGGAACTGCACTAATGTGTATACACTGGAGTCTCTGATTTTATGATCTATGGTTTATTTTCCTTTGTTAGGGGAGAGGAACATATTAGTTTGGTTTAGCGACTTTTCATGCTTGTTATGGAATCAAAGACACTTGGTGAGCTTCTTGGCTCTGCCGCTTACCGTGTAAATTTGGACAAGTTACAGACCATTTGAGATCGGTTTCCTCTTCTCTAAAATGGAAATTGTTACCACCGCACAATTGCTGTGGGTGATTGAAATAATGCACATAAAACAATTAATACCACAGACCCAAAGGTGTAAGTTCCCAATAAAAGGCAGCTTCTAACAGTCGTACCATCTTCTGCTTTTTTTTCCTCTCTCTTCTTTTTTTTAGGGCTGCATATGCGGCATATGGAAGTTCCTGGGCTAGGAGCTGTAGCCGCTGTCCTACGCCACAGCCACACCAACAAGGGATCTGAGCCACATCTGTGACCTGTGCCGCAGCTTGCAGCAATGATGGATTCTTTACCCACCAAGAGAGGCCAGGGATTGAACCCACATCCTCATGGTTACTAGTTGGTTTCTTAACCTGCTGAGCCACAGCAGGAACTCCCCATGCCATCTGCTGAAAAGGGTTTGATGCTTGTCAAAACTGAGTATTCTTCCCCAAAATGAGGGCATTTGGTGAGCCCCTAACACCTCGTGTGGGTGCTTATATTTAAGTCATTTCCGTCTCCTGGTCTCTCTTACAGTGATAGGATTTCTCACTGTGATCCTTGATTTCTGCCCCTGCCCACCTGCAAAAGGAAAGGAAGAAGGTTGACTTCTGATAAAATCATGAATCCCATTTGTCGGTTTGGCTCTATTCCCAACCTCAGATGCCACCTGGCAGAGGCTGGTAAATCTTGTGTCGCTGGGAACTTGAATGAGACGATGCTGGTTTAAGTTGGGAAAACAAGCTAGAATGAGGTCAAAACAAACTTCACATGGTGGGCAGGACCTGTGTGGGATTTTTTACTCCAACCAGTGGTAGATGCTGAATATGTACATATAAATAAAGCTATCCAGGTAACGTCCAAAACTGATACACTTAAAAAAAAGAATCATGTACAAATCTGAGATTTGAGTGGGGACATGACTCCATTCTTTTGACATCTTCTGGAATTATTTTTTTGGTTTTTGGTTTTAGTTTTTCTTGTCTTTTTAGGGCGCACCTGCAGCATATGGAAGTTCCCAGGCTAGGGGCTGAATCGGAGCTGCGGCTGCAGGCTTACACCACGGCCACAGCCACAGCAACACTGGATCCCAGATCCTCGGAGCGAGGCCAGAGATCAAACCTGCATCCTCTGGATACTAATTGGGTTCTTAACCTGCTGAGCCACTATGAGAACTCTCTTCTGGAATTGCTTTTTAACAATGTGTCCTTAGTTCCTCTGTGAGAGCTTCCTGCCCCAATCATCCATACCGCGATGATGGGAGTGTTCTGTGTATTTGCTGTTCAGTTGCTAGCCACACGTCCACAAGCAACTCCTGAGCACTTTTTTTAAAATTTATTTTTTTAATTACTCCGTGAATTGTATTACATTTATAGTTGTACAACGATCATTGAATGTGGCTGGTGCAAATGGCAATTTACGATTTCATTTTGTTTACATTTCAGTTGAAGTAGCCGTGTATGACCAGGGGCTATTGTACTGGACAGCGCGATTCTGAATCTCTGGTCTCCTCTCCTGCAGCTTTTCTGATGGTCAAAGTTTAGACGTTATAGCTGCTCTGGACTCTAAAGATAGTGTTAAAAGAGTAGGATTAGGCATTACCAAAGTAATGACAATAGCTGTTTTTGCGTAGAACTTGAGAGCTTAACAGGGACCTCCACATGCCTGATCTTATTTCATAGTCACCATAGCAATCCTGATCTGTGGGTGTAAATAATATATATGTGTGTGTGTGTATATGTGTGTGTGTGTGTGTGTGTGCATGTATATATATATATATATATATATATATATATATATATATATATATATATATAT
>PVHT020000063.1:1986131-2099263 GCA_004024745.2 Catagonus wagneri
TATATATATATATATATATATATATATATATATATATATATATATATATATATTTTGCTTTTTAGGTCCGCACGTGCGGCATAGGGAAGTTCTTGGGCTAGGGGTCCAATTGGAGCTACAGCCAGCGGCCTATACCACAGCCACAGCAACGCAGGATCGGAGCCATGTCTTCAAACTGACAGTTAAGGATCACTGAGCGAGGCCAGGGATCGAACTCGCATCCTTATGGATACCGGTCGGATTCATTTCTGCTGTGCCACAGCGGGAACTCCCAACATATAACTATTTTTATCACCGTCTTTTCAGAGCTCTGACACTGTCAAAGCAGCTTAAGAACCACGGGGGATTTATAAGAAAACATGGCTATCTCATGGGACTCACAGGCACCAGAGCTCAGACTGGTAGACAGGGGGCCAGGCAGCTGCTCCCCATTTACAGAACCAGTAATTTCCCACTTTTTCTTGGACTGATTTGAATTGGGTTTATGTTGCTTGCACCCAAGCACCTGCAGCAGAGGCTCCCTATTTTTGAGAGTAAAGTCTGGCATCCTCACACTGGTGTACGAGGCCCTGCATGTCCTGCTCCTTTACTTCAGTGGTTTCATCTCCTCTCCCTCCCGCCATCACTCTGCTGCCGCCACGCTGGGCTCCTTGCTGTCCCTCAAACAGGCCAGTCCTCATTTCATACTGATATAATCAGACATCTGGTTAGGTCCTTTATATGTATATATTTTGGCCACACCCATGGCATGTGGAAGTTCCCGGGTCATAGATTAAACCCACACCACAGCTGCAACCAGAGCCACAGCAGGGACTCTGCCATATCCTTAACCCACTCACTCAGCCATAGCGGAACTCCAGGGTCCTGATATCTTTAAAAAGTTTTCTCAGTGGAGTTCCCACTGTGGCTCAATGAGTTAAGAACCGCACTAGTATTCATGAGGATGCGGGTTCAATCCCTGGCCTTGCTCGGTGGGTTAACAATCCGGCGTTGCCATAAGCTGCAGTATAGATCACAGATGTAGCTGTGGTATAGGCCGGCACGTGCAGTGCCCGTTCGATCCCTAGCCTGGGAACTTCCATATGCCATAGGGGCAGCCCTAAAAAGAAAAGAAAGAAAGAAAAATAAATAAATAAACTAGTTGATTAATTAAATATATGCTTTAAAAAAAGAAAAGTGTACTCAGTGATGCTAAGGTGCAGCCAAGGCTGGGAACCACCCATTCATCTGAAGATGAATAAAGAAGAGCATTAAATACTGGGGCAACTACCAGAAAAAATTTAGCCAAGTCTACATAGCATGTTGTCTCTTATTATCATCAAGTTCAGTTTCTTTCTAATTTTATTCATAAAATAGGAGAGCACTTTTCTATACGATTTTAAAGTTCGTTGTCAGAGTTCCTAGGACTGCTTACTTATAACCTTGAGATGTTAAAAACGTGCTGTAAGAAACTCTGTTTGTTCAAATGTTCATTGCAGAAAAGGCCAGTTGTCCTCCTAAGGTCATAAACCAAATTTGTCACAGGAGGTTGATTTCGTGCTCCAAACTTATGAACCTTAACTGCTTTTCAACTCTTCCAGTTAGGATACTGAGCCTTTTCTCATTTGGTATTCAAAGTAAGTCTCCTTTACAAAAATGTTATTTTTGCCAATAACTAAGTGACTCTAATGGATTACTTTTAAAATATGATGCAAAATCTCAATTTTCTACAAATCAACAATTTTAAAGAAATTCCCCTCCTCATTACGCATATGCCAGAAGGAATCTCAGCCATGATTTTTGATAGCTTTTAAACTTCCAGTTCAAGTTTCTTACGAGGCCAAGTTCTTCTCAGCGACCTGGGCTACTGTGAGACGTCCTTGATTCCTTTAATAAAATCCTTTGTCGGGGAGTTCCCTTCGTGGCTCAGTGGTTAACGAATCCGACTAAGAACCACGAGGTTGCGTGTTCGATCCCTGGCCTTGCTCAGTGGGTTAAGGATCCGGCGTTGCTGTGAGCTGTGGTGTAGGCCAGGAGCTATAGCTCCTGTTAGACCCCTAGGCTGGGAACCTCCATATGCCGTGGGTGCGGCTCTACATAAAAAGACAAAGAAAAAATCCTTTGTTGGATTTATGTGGCCTGAGTATTAATCCTGACAAGAGCCCTGCAAAGTGAGTCCTTTTATTCCCATTTTACGGATGCGTAATTTGACCCTGAGCGAGATCAAGGAACTTGCCTGAGTCCACACCATCAGAAATTGGTCATCTCTGGATGACAACCCACATTTACTTGAACTTATGAACTTAGACTCCTGCGGAAGTCCCTAGTATGGCACATGGCTTTTTTTTTTTTTTAAGCTGAAATATGATTCATATCCTATAAAATTCACCCTTTAAGCATGTACAATTCAGAAGTTCCCTTCGTGGCTCAGTGGTTAACGAATCCGACTAAGAACCATGAGGTTGCGGGTTCGATCCCTGGCCTTGCTCAGCGGGTTAAGGATCCGGCGTTGCTGTGAGCTGTGGTGTAGGTTGCAGACTCGGCTTGGATCCTGTGTTGCTGTGGCTGTGGCGAAGGCCGGCAGCTATAGCTCCTGTTAGACCCCTAGCCTGGGAACCTCCATATGCCGCAGGTGCAGCTCTAGATAAAAAAGGCAAAAAGATACACACACAAAAAAAGCATG
The DNA here is from genome assembly GCA_004024745.2 of Catagonus wagneri. Classification (NCBI taxonomy): domain Eukaryota; kingdom Metazoa; phylum Chordata; class Mammalia; order Artiodactyla; family Tayassuidae; genus Catagonus; species Catagonus wagneri. The sequence continues at coordinate 1,988,794 of PVHT020000063.1, forward strand.
TACAATTCAGTGGCTTTATAGTATATTCACAAGATTTTTCAGCTCTCACAATTATCTAATATATTAGGTATTATATTAGATATATGATATTCTAATATATTGAGTCACCCCACAAAGAACCCTTCACCCCTTAGACAGCTATTCTTCATTTGATCCCCACCCCCAACCACTAATTTTCTTTCTGTTCCTGTGGACTTGCCCACTCTGAAAGTTTCATATAAATGGAATCATACCATGTGTGGCTTTTTGTGTCTGGCTTCTCTCTTTGTTTTTTTTTCTTTTTCTGGCCACGCCTGCAGCATATGGAAGTTCCCAAGCTAGGGGTCAAATCGGAGCTGTAGCTGCTGGCCCATGCCGCAGCCACAGAATGTGGGATCCAAGCCATGTTTTCAACCTGCACCAGAGCCAAAGCAATGCCAAGTCCTTAACCCACCGAGCGAGGCCAGGGATTGAACCTGCATCCTCATGGTTACTAGTAGGGTTCCTTTCTGCTGAGCCACAGTGGGAACCCCTGCTTCCTTCTTGTTATATTCACTAGTTTGTCGCATTTTTCAGATCCCACATATAAATGATGTCATACAGTATTTGTCTTTCTCTGACTTAGCATAAGGGCACATTGTCTTTTGATTAGAATTCTGTCATAGGAGTTTTGTTTTTCCCAAGTAGACAGAGGGAAGATCCTGTTTCATACAAAGTTACTCTGTGGGGGCTCATCCAGTTAATATTTCTATGTAACAAGTCATACCGATATTTGGTGGCAATAACAACAATGTTATTACTCTCATGGCTCCCCTGGGTCAGGAATTCAGACTAGGTACAGATGAGATGGCTAATTTCTGCTTCATGATATCTGGCAACTCAGCTGGGAAAAGTCAAAGGATTAGAGTGGATTGATGGTCAGGGGTTGGATTCGTCTGGAGGCATATTTTGTCACATGTGTATATTTCATGCTGATGGTTAGCTGACACCTCAGCTAGCCAGTTACTTAAAACATCTATGTGTAGCCTCATCCTGTGGTCTCCCCTCCTGGGCTAGTTGGGCTTCCTCAAAACATGGTGGCTGGGATCCAAGAGTGAGCATCCCAAGGGAGAAAGGAGGAAGTGCATATAATTTTTATGCTCTATCTCTGGAAGTCAAATAGCATCTTTTCTACTCAAAACCAATTGATTGAGGCAGTTGCTAACGTCCAAGGGAGAAGGATCGTAGACTCCATCATTCAACATGAATTATACCAAGGTCATCTTACTAAGGACATGTGGCTTGGGAGCTATTGCCTTGACTATTTTTGGAAAAAATAATCTGCAAAAGGAGACCTGCTTTGTGTTGGGCCCATGGTGGGGATCCAGTGGATCCTTATTGAATCGAATGGAATTCATGCATATCAACGAATTATACCAAGGACTGGACTTCTGCTGAGTTCTTTAATCTACCTCTTCCCTCAGAAATGACTCTTTTCTGGACATTATTCTAAAGTCTTTATCTCTTTCTTTCTTTCTCTCCCTCCCCACTCCCCCCCCACTTTCTTTCTTTTGCTCTTTCTTTTTTCTTTTTAGGGCTGCACCTACAGCATATGGAAGTTCCCAGGCTAGGGGTCAAATCAGAGCTATAGCTGCAGACCAGCAGCACAGCCACAGCAACACCGGATCTGAGCTACATCGGTGACATATGCTTCAGCTTGCAGCAATGGTGGACCCTTAACCCACTGAGGCCAAGGATTGAACCTGCATCCTCTTGGATACTAGCTGGGTTCTTAAACTACTGAGCCGTACTGGGAACTCCAAGCTCCAATTTAATCCTCCTCCCCCTTTTTAAAAAATTTTCTGGCTGTGTGATCTTGGACAAGTCACTTTGCCTGTCTGAGCTTTAGTTGTCTTATAAAATAAGGGAACGTGTTTGCTCCCACTCCACAAAATTATTTTGGGAAATCAGTAAGTTAAGGCATAAAGAGGACTTATTACAAAGCCTGGCTGGAGGTAAGGATTGAATAAATGACAGCTATTTTTATTGCTGTTGCGGTTACCCAAATGTAATCTCCATTTACTTGTGCTTTCCAGGATCCAGTCTGAACCTTAGGGATTATAGACAAATCCTATTTGAGAAGAAACAGCAGAAATTGGAATTCCTCTGCTTTTCTTATTTTTCATTCCTTTCTGTTTCTGTTAGCAATTTTTCCTGTCCTACAGAGGACTTACTGTTGCCTGGCAGAGAACTCGGACAAGTCATAGTGGATGATATCCACTGAACCTAATAAGACTAATAAAGCTCCTGGAGTTCCCATTGTGGCTCAATGGGTTATGAACCCAACTGGTCTCCATGAGGATGTGGGCTCCATCCCTGGCTTTGCTTAGTGGGTTAAGTATCTGGCGTTGCCGTGAGCTCTGTTGCACACCTGGCTTGGATCCCGAGTTGCTGTGGCTGTGGTGTAGACTGGCAGCTGCAGCTCTGATTCAACACCTGGGAACTTCCAAATGCATCAGGTACAGCCCTAAAAAAAACAAATAAATAGGAGTTCTCATCATGGCTCAGCGGTGATGAACATGACTAGTACCCATGAGGGTGCGGGTTGATCCCTGGCCTCACTCCATGGGCTAAAGATCCTGGCACTGCTGTGAGCTGTGGTGTAAGTCGCAAACAGAACTTAGATCCTAAGTTGCTGTGGCTGTGGCGTAGGCCGGCGGCTACAGCTCTGATTCAGCCTCTAGCCTGGGAACCTCCATATGCTGCAGATGCAGCCCTAAAAAGAAAAAAATAAAAATAAAAAGAGCAATTAAATTAAATTAAATTAAATTAAAATAAGGCTGCAATCTCAGGGAAGCCTTGACAGTCCTAAAGTCAAAACTTCCCCTTCTTCCTGGCCCTGGAATTATCCTCAATTAGAATCCCAGTCTCCCTGCTGCTTTGCTTGTCACCGTAATTATTCTGTCATCATTAATTCAATGAAGCCGATTAACCCACATCAGATAGTGTATTTGTCTGCCATGTGTGTTACCTGCTCCTCTAGACAGGACAGCTGTCATACTTCAGGCCTGCAATCTCTTTATTGAGGTTTGCGAGTGTTTTACATATAGTATCAAACCTTCATTAACGGGGTTCTGGGGCCTTTTTAAAATAAGGGTTCTAATCCCATTTCTGAGTGTGTGTGTGTGCGCGCGTGTGAATTAAAGGCAGAGGATCTCTGACTGTGGGAACACTGTATAGAAGGTTCTGAAGTAGAAAGGAGGCTCCATTAGTTTTTTTTTTTTTTTTTTGTCTTTTTGCCTTTTTATCTAGGGCCGCACCCGCGGCCTATGGAGGTTCCCAGGCTAGGGGTCTAACAGGAGCTGTAGCTGCCGGCCTTCGCCACAGCCACAGCAACGCGGGATCCAAGTCGCGTCTGCGACCTACAGCACAGCTCACAGCAACGCCGGATCCTTAACCCACTGAGTGAGGCCAGGGATCGAACCCACAACCTCATGGTTCTTAGATTCGTTAACCACTGAGCCAGGAAGGGAACTCCAGGAGGCTCCACTAGTTTTTCGAGAAAGTAATACTTTCCCTTTTTTTCCTTTTTTAGGTCCACACCTGCGGCATATGGAGGTTCCCAGGCTAGGGGTCTAATTGGAGCTACGGCTGCCGGCCTACACCACAGCCACAGCAGTTGTAGATCTGAGCTGCATCTGTGACCTACAGCTCATGGCAACACTGGATCCTTAACCCACTGAGCGAGGCCAGGGATCGAACCTTCATCCTCATGGATCCTAGTCAGATTTGTTTCGGCTGAGCCACGACAGGAACTCCCAGTAATACTTTCATATGGTTCAAACTTCGAAACATAAAAAAAGGATAAACAGTGAAAATTCTCTCACTTTTACATTTGTAATCCCTCCTGCCCTCGAGGCAAAGATGAGTCATTCTAGGGCTATGTATACGTTACTGTCTTTTTTTTTTTAAATGTAAAAATGACCACTTTTCTGTGATTTGCTTTTCCCTCCTTTCTCTTAATTACAGCTTAGAGATGATTCCATCTTCGGGACACAGAGAACTTCCTTATTCTTTTTATCTGCAGCTGCAGAGTACACTGTATCATAGTCTGTAGTTTATTCAAGCCGTAGCCTACTGATAGATGTTTGGGCTATTTCCACTCTTTTGCTGCTAAAAACAAGCTACAATTGATAACCTGATATCTGCATACCTTATTCATCTGTGAATACACTTGTGGAATAAATTTCTAAAAGTGGAATTGTTGGGTCAAATGATAGATTCTTTACAGATACTGTCAAAATGTTTTCCAAGGAGGCTGCACCAATTTACACCCCGTCCCCAGCAATATCTGAGTGTCTATTTCCCTGTCGTTCCATCAAGCACAGTTGATTATCAGGTTCATTTTAATTTTGCCAGTCTGATAAGTGAAAATTGATATCTCAGCATAGTTTTAATTTGAATTTCTCTTATTATGAAACAGAGCATTTCCTCCTTCGTTTGAGAATCCTTTATGTTTCTTGTCTTGTAAATTGTCCTTATCTTTTGCCCATTTTTCTGTTGGTCTGCTCTTTTTCCTAGTGATTTTATACATTAGGGAAAGTAGCCTTTTTCCACGCTAAGCTTCACGAACATTATTTCCAGGTTTGTTATTTGTGTTTTGACTTTGCTTGTGGTGGTCTGGGGTCTGCAGACTTAAAAAAAAAAGCTTTTATGTAATCAAATGCATATTTTTTTTTACAGCTGCTGGATTTATGACATATTAAAGAAAACATTCCTCATTTCATGATTGTAGGATGACTCTGGAGTTCCTAATGTGGCTCAGTGGTAATGAACCCGACTAGTATCCAGGAGGACGTGGGTTCGATCCCTGGCCTCACTCGGTGGGTTAAGGATCCGGCATTGCCGTGAGCTGTGGTGTGGGTCACAGATACAGCTCAGATCCTAAGTTGCTGTGGCTGTGACGTTGGCCAGCAGCTATAGCTCCAGTTTGACCCCTAGCCCGGGAAACTACGTATGCCACAAGTGCGGCCCTAAAAAGACCTCCCCAAAAAAACCCCACGAAAAAAGACTCCATTCTTTTAAAAATATCTTCAGGAAAGATGATTCCAGATGCTGTTGTCATTCTCTTTTCCCATGTTTTACCGTTATTACGGTGGAGATGCCTTCCTTACAGCCAAGTGCAGCTCCCGACGCTGCAGCCGAAGCGCACGCTCTTACCACTTTTTCATCTCATCAAATAATATTTCCTGAGCACCTACTATTGCTAGGTTGGAATCGAGTGGTTCTGTAGCAACAAAAATTAATAAAAGAACCAATTAAAAAAAAAAAGGCAGTTAAAATCTTATCCCTGAGAAATCACCACCATAAACATTTGGTGTTTATCCTTAAGGATTTTTGTTTTTTAAAGTCTATCGTATTAGTCAGGGTTGGCTGGAGGACCAGAACCGTTAGGATTACACAAGAGGAGATTTCTGGAGGAACTGACTCCAGTTCCTGAGAAATCCTGTGGTGCCATCAGCAAGCTGGAGAACCGGGACTTACGGTTGCATGATGAGTCCCAAGGCCTGAGAATCGGAGGACTGAAGATGCAAGTTCTCGTCTGAGTTTGAAAGCCCAAGATCCAGGAGCACCAGTGTCTGAAGGCAGGAGTGGTTTGTTCTAACTCAGTTGGGGGAATGATTTCTCTCTGTCTTTACTCTTGTTCTGTTCAGGTTCTCAAATATCGGATGGTGCCCACCTGCACTGGTGCAAGCCATCGCCTTTATTCAGTCTACTGATTCTCATGCTAATGTCTTCTGGAAACACCCTCACAGACACACCCAGAAATAATGCTTTAAAAACAATTTTTTTTTAAAACTATATACATATTCTTTTTCTCATATTATTATTACTATTATTATTTTTTAGGGCTACACCTACAGCATATGGCAGTTCCAGGGCTAGGGGTTGAATCAGAGCTGCAGCTTCCTGCCTACACCACAGCCACAGCAACACAGATCAGAGCCACATCTGCAACCTACACCACAGCTTGCAGCAATGCCAGATCCTTAACCCACTGAGCGAGGCCAGGGATCGAACCTGCATCCTCATGGATACTAGTCGGGTTTGTAACCCTCTGAGCCACAAGTGAAACTCCCTTTTCTCGTACTATCTCCCATCATGTTCTCTCACAAGAGACTGGATGTAGTTCCCTGTGCTGTACAGCAGAGCCTCATTGCTCCTCCATTCTAAATGTAACCGCTTGTATCTATTAACCCCAAACTCCCCATCATCCCACGCCTTCCCCCTCGGCAACCACAAGTGTGTTCTCTATGTCTGTTTCTGTTCTGTAGATGTGTTCATCTGGACCTTATTTTAGATTCCACATAGAAGTGAGATCACATGGTATTTGTCTCAGAAATAATGTTTTACCAGCCATTTGGGCATCCCTTAGCCCAGTCAAGGTGACATGTAAAACTAACCCCCACATTTATGTACATATCTTTTTATTTATTTATGTATTTATTTATTGCCTTTTTGTCGTTATGGCCGCACCTGCGGCATAGGGAGGTTCCCAGGCTAGGGGCCTAATCGGAGCTGTAGCCGCCGGCCTACACCACAGCCACAGCAACACAGGATCCGAGCCGCGTCTGCGACCTACACCACAGCTCACGGCAACGCCGGATCCTTAACCCACTGAGCAAGGCCAGGGATCGAACCTGTGTCCTCATGGATACTAATTGGATTTGTTTCTGCTGAGCCCCAACGGGAACTCCTTCTTTGCGGAATTTTAAAACTTTACTTCAGGGGGCAGCAAACTGTGGCTCCCAGGGCAACTTTGGTCCCTGGCTGTTTTTATAAATAAAGTTTATGGGAGCAGAGCCACACCATCCACTTATGTGTCTGCTGTGGCCACTTCCTTCGTATAAGGGAAGAGTCAAGAGGCTGCAACAGGGACCAGATGGCCTGTAAACCCTAAAATATTTATTACTAACTGACTCTTTTCAGAAAAAGTTTACTGACCCCTGCTTTATTTCATTAGAGAAATTATTTTACTTTTTGGGTGTTCTTTATACACTTCACTAAGGCTGCAAAAGATGCTTTTGATGCGGAAGATGGAAGGAACATCAAACATCGCGTCCCAAAACCTGCGGGCTTTGAAGTGGTACAGATCCAAATTTCAATCCATCGTTTAATGGCTTGGTGACCCCGGTCAAATTTTTAATTTCCCAGGCACTCGCTCTGCTCGTGTTAAAACGGGAATGATGACACCAACCAAGCAGGGTTACACATGTGAGGCACTCAGCCTAGAGCTTGGCTTCTGGTGTTTACAAAACTGCCATTAGGCTCCCACTGTGGTTCAGCGGAATCAAACCCAGCTAGAATCCATGAGGACGCGGGTTCCATCCCTGGCCTCGCTCCGTGGGTTAAGGATCTGGTATTGCCGTGAGCTGCAGTGTAGGTCACAGATGCGGCTCGGATCTGGCGTTGCTGTGGCTGTGGTGTAGGCCGTCAGCTGTAGCTCCAATTCAGCCCCTAGCCTGGGAACTTCCATATGCCACGGGTGCAGCGCTTACAAAATAAATAAATAAATAAAACCACCCTTAGGTCACTTTCCCCTTCCCAAAGACACCTGCTTTTAGGAAGCAGAAACAAGACATTGGCAAGGAAAAGGACTGGGTTGGTAATAGCCTTTTTTTTTTTCTGTTGCTTTTCATTTTCTGTCTCAAAATTTGTGGAGTTCAATCTTTTCACCCCAAACAACTGCCAAACCTTTGAAACCCAAACATTCTAAGTTATAGGAATTATGTCAAGGCTAAGAAATGACTGTCTCCTCCTGCTCCTTTTAAACTTTTTAGGGAATTTCCCTTACTTACTTGGACCGGGCAACTTTCAAAACTATTGTAAAATTTAGGGAGTGTTTTGTGGGTTTTCCCTTTTTTTTTTTTTTAGGGCTGCACCTGCAGCATGTGGAGGTTCCCAGGCAAGGGGTCAAATCAGAACTGTAGCCACTGGCCTATGCCACAGCCACAACAACGCCAGATCAGAGCTGTGTCTGTGACCTACACCGCAGCTCACGGCAACACCAGATCCTTAAACCACTGAGCAAGGCCAGGGATTGAACCTGCATCCTTATGGATACCAGTCAGATTTGTAGATGCCAGTAAAAAGTGGTAATAAGTTAAGGTGTGCAGAGACCCACCTGAAAGATATCAGAGCACACAGGTTTCTTACACTCTGTGCTATTGTCATTTTCAGCCAGGTGATTCTTCACTGCAGGGGCCGTGTGATAGCTAGCAGGAACCTTCATGTGGGAGGCAGAATTACAGCTCCTAGACGTTCAAATCCTTATTCCCAGATTCTGTGACTGTTACTTTTACATGGTGAAAACCCCAACCCAACCTGACTAAACCCTTGCAGGTATGATTTAAACTAAGGATCTAGATATGGGGAGATCATTCTGGCTGATCCTGGTTGACCCATAATCATAAGGGTCCTTATAAGAGAGGAGATAACGTGATGATGGAAGCAGAGAAGAAAGAGAAGATAATATGGCTATTTTTTCCTTGGAGGTGGAGGAAGGGACCACAAGCCAAGGAATGTGGGGTTCTCTAGAAGCTGGGAAATGACAGGAAGCTGATTCTTTCCTTGGGTCCAGAAGGAAAGCAGCCCTGTGCACTCATGTTAGTCTTCTGACTCCCAGAACTGTAAGAGAATAAATTTGTGTTGTTTTAAACCACTAAGGTTTTTTTTTCTTTTTTAGTCTTTTTAGGGCTATATCAGCAGCATATGAAAGTTCCCAGGCTAGGGATCTAATTGGAACTATAGCCGCTGGCCTACGCCACAGCCACAGAAACACCCTATCTGAGCTGCGTCTGCAACCTACACCATGGCTCACAGTGACATCAGATCTTTAACCCACTGAGCAAGGCCAGATATCGAAACCGCATCCTCATGGATGCTAGTCAGATTCGTTTCTACTGAGCCACGACGGGAACTCCGTAAACCACTGAGTTTATAAGCACTTGTTACAGCAGCAACGGGAAGCAAATACTTCCATGTTTACCCAGTAGATGCCAGTAATCCCCCATCGCAAGTTGCGATAACCAAAAACGTCTGCAGACATTATTGCCAAATTTTTCCGGGGAGCGAAATCGCGCCTAATTGGGAGCCACTGCTTTAGGGAGATTCCAACAGGGGCTGCAAAAAGTGTCAAAAGGAAAGAAGCCAGAGCCCTGGGTGTGGCTGGCACATGGTCAGCCAGGTGTGGTTTCAGGTGGGCACAGGCTCAGCCAGGTGTGGAAAGCTGGGAGATGTAGGCTACACGTCATGTTCATTGTCACTCCTTTCTGCTCCCTCACCCTGGGGGATTCACGCCTGGGTACGCAGAGAGCACAGCCGGGCCGACTGAGAATCTTTATTAAATGTGACAGCTTGCCCTGCTGGGTCCCTGCCTCTTAGCACAAGGATGGCAGCTGCTCTCTGCGGCAGCCTTTCCCTGGGGCTCCGACTCCTTTGCCTGGCTGCCCGGTTCCCTTCCCGCTGTGCAGGAAGGACTTCCCATCTGAGCCACAGCGGTGACGTGTTGGCTGGACCCTGGTTACTACAAGGACAATCAATCACTGACCGTTAGGATGGCAGGGACTATCAGGGGAGGAGGGAAGGGTTTGTCAGGGAGGGAAATACCAGCCCAGCTCTGAGAGCTCAGGAGCAGATGGAGTTCACGGTCGACTTCTCAAGTTCGGCCATTAATGTGTCTCACTTCCCAGTTTCCAAGTTTCAGATTCCTGGGGGAGAAAATCCTAGGGCTTGGGTCTGATAGATCAGCCAGCTGATTCATGAGAACGGACTTGCTCACGATTCCTAATGTAACTGAGCGGGACCCTGCGAGTGGACTCTTACTTGTGTCTTCCACCTGCCTTTATGTCTATAGAAAAACTTTAGTCAAAGAATCAATTTGGAGTTCCCATCGTGGCTCAGTGGTAATGAACTCAACTAGTATCCATGAGGACTTGGGTTCGATTCCTGGCCTTGGGTTCAATTCCTGGGATAAGGATCAGGCATTGCCATGAGCTGTGGTGTAGGTTGCAGATGCAGCTGGGATCCTGTGTTGCTGTGGCTGTGGTGCAGGCTGCTGATTCGACCCCTAGCCTGGGAACTTCTATATGTCAAGGGTGTGGCCATAAAAAAAGAAAAAAAAAGAAAAGCATCAATTTAATCAGCAAAGTGAGAAAACAGAGAAAAAGGAAAATAGTCAAGCAAGACAGAATAAGAATATTTTATCCATTCAACAAAGTTAAGGACTTTTAGTTCTTTCTTAAGGATTGTAGATAATATTCTGAGCCATGTCCTTGAAGCTGTTTTGCAGGTGCTAAAGCCCCTACCAGGTGGAAGATGTCAGCTGTATGCTGCCCACAAGCACAGAGATCCCAGACTTGTTGGAACCAGAGGTTGATGACACTGACTCCCAAGGACCTCACGACCCACCAATCAGGATAATGGCCATGAGCTGACCATGCCCTGCTCCTCAAGCACCGTAAGACTCCTCACGGCCCCCTCCACGGGGTGGGGCACAGTCCTCGAGGCACTAGCCTGCTGTGTTCCCCTCCTTTTCCTTTTTCTATTTCCTCCAACTCTGTCTCTGCATTTCTGTTTGGCATCAGGGTACAGAGGCAGCTGGTATTTTGGCAATACTAATAGCAGGGCCGGGCCACCCCTCCTGACTTCCAGACCTGTTCATGTTCCATAACACGGTGCTGGAGTCTTTGGGAAGATCAAATTGTCCAAAGAGAGCTGGACAGGAGCTCATACACTAAGGAACATTGCAAGGTGCTTAAATGACACCTATACTGAAAAATGTGGGCAGACACTAGTTTTTTTTTTTTTTTTTCTACAAGGTATCAGGCATCTAGATGTTTTTAGATGTTTGAGTGACATGTTTTATTGATGTTTTTGAAATTATAGTAGAGTTTTGGGGGAGATAGTTTTTTTTTTTTCTTTTTAGGGCTGCACCTGTGGCACATGGAAGTTCCCAGGCTAGGGGTTGAATCAGAGCTTCAGCTGCTGGCCTTTACTTATTTAATTATCAAAACATCTTTCAATGGCTTTAAATATACATTGATTATACTTTTTAATAGCCTCAAATTATGTGAAAAATAAGATTATACTACATAACCTATTTTCTTACTGACTTTATTATCAAAACATAATGACTTTAAATATATGTTGACTATAAATATGTGATTTAAATATATGTTGATTACACTATTTAACACTTGCAAAGTATTCTGTCTCATAGCTATACCACTGTTGATTTAACTTATCCACTCTTCATTAGGAGAGAACAGTTTGTTTCTATGTTGTTCTATGTCGTTGAAAATTTTGCCATACATGGCTGCATTAGAAATCAAACCATGACTTAGGTTTCCTAGTTTTTATGTATTGTCATGTTTTCTGTTTACTTCCTTTTGGATTTTCCTTTTTTTTCTTTTCCCACGGCATATGGAGGTTCCCAGGCTAGGGGTCAATTTGGAAGTGTAGCTGCTGGCCTAGCCATAGCCACAGCAAAGCCAGATCCGAGCCGCATCTGTGACCTACACCACAGCTCACGGCAATGCCGGATCCTTAACCCACTGAGCGAGGCCAGGGATCGAACCATGTCCTCATGGATGCTAGTCAGGTTCATTTCTGCTGAGCCGCAGTGGGAACTCCCACTTTTCATATTATGTTAATATAATTCAGTGGGATCACCTGTGTAAAATGTACAGCCTATAGTAAGTGGCTCACTACGCAGTGGCCATTGTTATTATCAACACTGTTGTCAACATACCCTACAGAAAGGCTTACCCATCAAGCGGAGGAAAATGTATCACCCAGTCATTTATTTTCCCAAGCAGCTGATGAAGAAAGGAGAACTAATTAGTCCAAAGAATGAGCAGGGCTGTAGGAGGAAGCCGTTGGCTGACTCTCTGGGTTTAATGTAGCCATCATTTCGGAACTGGAGCTGGTTCGTTTGGAGTGTGAGCGGAACCCGCTGCTTGTTGATAATCAGTCTGGTTTTAATGCGTTATCAGGTGTTAATAACAGCTCAAGAGCAGTATCATTTCACAGCCTTCAGAGGATGTTCGGAATGTTCGCTGGGTCCCCACTTCTCAGGGCTTTATGTGGTGTGAGAAGTTCATCCGAGGAGGGCCAGATAGGATATGCCCATTTCCATGGATCCCTGGGGAAAGAAGCCTTAATGGTGGCCACAGCCCAGCCATGCCCGGAATGAGTAATGTGAATATTCAGTCGACTGGGACAGCTGCTGGCCTTTTCTACGGGGAGGTGGCCTCTCTTGACCAGTGGGATATAGTCTTCTTGTCCCAAACAATTCTGACAATAAAACAGTTGAGAAGAAAAACAAAACAAAACCCGAAGCTGGAAACAGTGTAAAATTTTGCCACTTTAGTACATGCTAAAAGCACATTAGGATATCTATACAACCAGAATTCAGTGTAGCCATTAAAAAGCATAAGGTGGGTTCTGTATAGAGCGGTTGTCTAAGAGATACAAAGTGGGAGAAAAACTGCAAAAGAGCAACTAGGATCTAATTTGATGTATGGAAGGAGAAAGGAAGGAAGGGGGAGGGGAGGGAGAGATGAATAAAGGGGAAAAAGGAATCAGAAAGCGGGGGGGAGAGAGAGAAGGAAAGAGAAAGGAGAGAAGACAAGTATTTCTTTCCTTTGCAGAGGCATAATTTGCTCCAGAAACCATGAGAATGAAGGTAGATTTTTACTGCTGCTGTAAAAGGGCTGTCTATGTAGTGATTTTACACAGCGCTGATCTTGGAGAGACAGCAATGGGTGATGGCTTGAAGTGAGATCTTAATTCTCTGCTCAGGAACTGAACCTGGGCAGCCTGGGTGAAAACCAGGAATCCTGGCCACTAGACCAGCTAGAGGCTAAAAGCAGAGTTGCCCTGATTCTTGTCCCTAGTGAAAGCAAGAATGTTTCAAGAAGGCAAAGACGGGTCCGAGGTTTATTGTTAGAAACACGGGACAGTGTGTGGGAGAGCACACAGAGAAGCAGTCTCTTTATCTAAGGCAGAAGCAAAGCAGTAATACACACCCAACGGAGAGGTGAGGGTGTGGGCGTCCCTCTCATTAAAGACGGTGCCAGAGAAGTGACTTAAACCACTTATATGGGGTAGTTCTTCTGGGACTTTGTCTCCCGCCCCCTTTTTTTTCTTTTTATTTTGTTAGGGCCGCATCTGCGGCATATGGAGGTTCCCAGGCTAGGGGTCGAATCGGAGCTACAGCTGCCAGCCTGCGCCACAGCCACAGCAATGCGGAATCCCAGCTGCACCTGCAACCTACACCACAGCTCACGGTAACGCCAGATCCCCAACCCACTGAGCGAGGCCAGGGATTGAACCTGTGTCCTCATGGATACTAGTCGGATTTATTTCCACTGCAGAGCAAAATTCCCTCTTTGTCTTCCTATGGCCAATTATCTTGTTTTATCTTTTACATGACCAGACCCAAGGCCCTCCCCTGATTTGCATGTGTATCTTTGGGCCAAGATGGATTCCAGAGCAGAGCATGGTGGGAAGGTTGTCTAGACTTATTATGGCCTGGAGTGCCCCCCCCTCACTTTCTGACCCAGAGGGGTCTCTCTGTGCGTGTGGAGTTGGGATCTCCCCGACCCTGAGGATGGGGAGTTTGTGACCTCTTGGTCTTTTGCTCAGGCAGGGCTCAGCGCTTCTTTTAATCCTGTCATTACCATTGTTTAACAAGTTCATAGAAGAGAAGTACCAGTTATTTGCCTCGTGCCTGTTGTCACTTCTCTCTTGAGGTACAGCGAGGTGGCTGGTTGTAAGTGTTTGTTCTGGAGCCCATCTACCTCCTTCCTGCCTCAGCGCTGTGTGGAAAGATTACATCCTCCCCACACTTTATTTGGAGAGCAGGTGCCCAGAATTAGATTATGCTTCTTGGTTCCATGTACATCACCAGCACCAAACTACCCACAGCCCTGGTGTTTACCTCTAAGAGGATGGACACACAGCCTTATTGCGAGCAGAACAGTTGCGTATGTTTCAGTTCTATCCAGATGTAGTTTACAGTCACTGAAAGGCACCCATTTAAATGTTTAGTTTAATAAGATTCGACATCGAGAATACAGAGCATTTCTATCACCGCAAAGCTTCCCGTACTCCTCTTCCCAACTAACGCTTAACCCCACCCCCGGCCCCAGACAACCCTCGGATCTATTTCTATCACAATACGTTACTTTATTTTTTTTTGTCTTTTTAGGGCATATGGAGGTTCCCAGGCTAGGGGTCAAATTAGAGCTGTAGCTGCTGGCCTACACCACAGCCACAGCAACGTGGGCTCTGAGCTGCATCTGTGACCTACACCACAGCTCATGGCAATGCGGATCCTTAACCCACTGAGCGAGGCCAGGGATGGAACCTGTGTCCTCATGGATACTAGGTAGATTTGTTTCCGCTGAGCCACAATGGGAAATCTGACAATACATTACATTTTTATTTTCTAGAGCTTCCGATGCAATATGTATGTTTGTGTTCAGAGTCTTTCCTTCAGAGTAATGCTTTGACTGTTCATCTGTGTTGTTGTGTATATCAGTACTTTTCTGTTTTTAAATTTTGAATTTAGTATTTGCTTTTATGACTATAAAACGATATGTTTATCCATTCACCTATTGAAGAAAATTTTATTTAGGGAAATATGCGTCACCAAAAAGCCTATAAACCACCTTTTTACCTCGATTCCATATTGCTGAGAATCATGAACTCAATTTACCCCATCATTTTCTGTGAGAAAGCAGATCGTATGTTGAGATTAGGTGATAGAATGACTGAGGGTTTTTGTGACCTCAGTGACTATACTATGTGGCAGGCAACCCATGTATGGTGGCCCCTCGTTATCCTCACCTCCTGGTATTCACTTTTTTTTTTTTTTTTGCCTTTTGTCATTTTTTTTATGGCCGCGGGTTTATGGCCGCACCCGCGGCATGTGGAGGTTCCCAGGCTAGGGGTCTAATCGGAGCTGTGGCCACTGGCCTGCGCCGAAGCCACAGCAACGCAGGATCCGAGCCGCGTCTGCGGCCTACACCACAGCTCACGGCAACGCCGGATCGTTAACCCACTGAGCAAGGGCAGGGATCAAACCCGCAACCTCATGGTTCCTAGTCGGATTCGTTAACCACTGCGCCACGACGGGAACTCCAACCTTCTGGTATTCATGCTCTTGCGTAATATCTCCTCTTTAGCGTGGGCTTGACTTACTGGCTTCTAATGAACTGATACGGTGGAATTGATGCACTGTCTCTTCTGAGATTGTGATTTTAAAAATTATTACCTCTGTTTCAGAAGCTCTTTGTTGGGTTGCTGGTCCTGTGGGAAGCCAGCTACTGCTGCTATATCATGAATCAGTCTCTTGGACAGGTCCATGCAGCAGGTGGTCAAGGCTATTAACTATCACATAAATGCTTGTAGAAGGAGACCCCCCCCCCACTGGAACCTTCAAATTGGGAGGATGCGTCTGATGGCTTAATTGCAATTTCCTGAGAGATCTTGAGCAAGAGGCTCCTGGCTAAGCTAAACTCAGAATCCTGATTCACATAAACTGTGAGATTTTAACTGTTTATTGTTTTAAGTTGCAAAGTTTGGGGGACATTGGTTTGCAGCAATCAATATACATAGGAAAAATTATTTTTAAACTGACAAAGCAAAAGACTTTATTGGGACGGGGCAACTGTGGGGAGAACAGCTGGGTGAGGGGACCCGGGAGAACTCCTCCCTCAGGTCTCCGGATTCATGGGAAAGGGGCTGGTTTCCAGGTTGTCTCCGGCTGGTCGTCTTGCTCAGCCTGGGCTTGGTCTGGCTCAGCGTGCTTCTTGGTGGCACACGCACCTCTCAGTCAAGATGGCTTCAGGCGCTAAGGATCCTGGGAGGTTAGTCATCTCTGCCCTCCCCCGGCCCCTCCCAGATTCTCCTGGTTACTTTTCAGGGTGGCACCACGTTCCTTATTGGGGGCTCCTACTGTGAGCCAACTCAGGAAAGCAACTACTATCCTTCCTGGCTAGGGGGTAGGTTTCAGTCGGTGGTTCGGTAACAACGACGACGACAATAATAATAACAGAAGGAAGGTAGTAGAATCTAGTGGTTAAGAAAATTCGGCTGGGCATCCACGGGGACCCCCACCGGGGACCCCCACCCCCCAGCCCAGGGTGGGCGGGGTGGAAGGGGCGTGGCTCAGAGAGCCTAACGGCCCGGGGACCGGAAGTGCGGCGTCACGTTGAAGCCCGCGTCACTTGTGAGGCTTCGGATAAGAATGGCCCTGGGAGGGACGGACAAGCGGAAGGAAAAGCAGAGCACGCAGGAGGGGTGAGTGGCGCGTGTGGCGAGCCTGCCTAGGCAGGAGCGTGCGTTTGGGCCTTGGGGCGCGAGGCGGTGGGGTGTGGCGTCATGTTGCCGAGTCTCCTGCTTCCATGTCTAGAGAGAACCCGGACGCCGTGCTCGAGGGACTCTGGCCGGAGGCTATCTGATTGGACAAGTAGCCAACAGTTGATCCTAAGGCAAGAGACCCCAGGAGGCAGCGCCGGCCGGCCGGCTTCCTTCGGCTCTTTGGAGCCTCAGCTGCAACCCCTATAAGTGCCTTTGCCTAAAGGCAGTCTGTGGAGAATTTGGCACACTTCTTTGGGATGGTGCAGAGGTCCAAGAGGATGGTCTGTGTTTTGAACTCTAGCTCTTTTGCTTGTTAACCAAAAGATCATAGGCAAATACAGAGCATCACCAGGCCCACAGGTTAAATGGGGTTAACGATAATAGCTCCAGCCTCACAGCCACGTGATGAAGGTTGGTGGAAATCATTAACGCATATAAGGTGCTTACTGTGGTGAGCCAGCAAATGCGGGCTCTTTATTTTCTCCTCCTCCTCCTCCTCCTCCTCCTATTCCTCCCACTTTTCTCCTTTCCCTTCTCTTTCTTCTTCTCCTTCTCTTCCTCCTTTTCTTCTCCTTCCTCCTCTTCTCCTCATCCTCCTCTTCTTCTACTCCTTCTTCTTCTCCTCCTTCTTCGTCTTACTCTTCCTCTTGGAGTTGATGGAGGATGCTGAGTCATGAGGCAACCTCTCGTCCAGCTTTTCAAGTCCAGGTATTTAGTCTTAAACATTTTGGAAGCTCCTGCAGGGATTTTGACCTCCAGCTGTGCTTTGGACCATTTGGATCAGTGGAAGGCTCTCTTCCCTCTTGCCCTTCCAACACCCCCCCCCCCGGGGGGGTTCTTTTTATTCATTGGTGTTCTATTCATGGATCATCTGCTGGAGACAACAGACCAAGAATTCTTACTCTTTACAGATTTTCTTTCCTCGATGGTGCTGTTTTGTGCTGTCACCCTAGTGCCCTCCCTCCCCTTCAGCCCGCAGCAGCTGGCACAAAACGTTTATAGAAGAAGCTTTCTTTCTCTTCTTAATAGCCTCATAGGCCGCAACCTCCCAAATGAGGACCTTCTTAACCAGGACTCTAGGCTACTGATTTATATTCCAGTCATACCGAGAGGAAAAAAAAAAATTACAAAGGAATAAAGAAAATGCCAACGAATCTGTGGACTAGTTCCAACACCCTTTCTGACGAGGAGTTTCTATGTCTTTTTGCTCTTGGTGCTAAGGGATTCCTTCCAGATTTTAGTATTTGACCTATCATCCTTGGATTACATGGATTCTTTGTACCTTTTGTGGGTTTGCGGGAAACAAGAGTAAAAATTCTATACTGCCACTCTTTAAATAAGAGATGGATTACTTTCAAATAATAAAGGTGCTTGTTTCAACAGAAATATTAATGTCTCAGGAAAGATTGTATCCAAGCTCATAGAGGCTTCAGAAGATGGCTAAAGTCTACAGTTCCTGTGGTAGGTAACGAACCCGACTAGTATCCATAGGATGCGGGTTCAGTCCCTGACTTTGCTCAGTGGTTAAGCACTCAGCGTTGCCGTGAGCTGTGGTGTCATTCACAGATGTGGGTCAGATCCCACTTTGCTGTGGCTGTAGTGTAGGCCTGCACCTGCAGCTCTAATTTGACCCCTAGCCTGGGAGCTTCTATATGCCTCAGGTATGGCCCTAAAAAAAAAGAAAGAAGAAGATGGCTAAGGGCTAACTTTCTGTGAGCCATCATCCTTCTAGGAAGTTAGGCAAGGGCCATAGAACATACAGGTAAAAGTCTTCAGTGGTCAAAATTCTAGCTTATTGATTCAAGGAAGGCTTCCAGGAGGAGGAAGTACATTAGAACTGAGCTTTGAACGTTGGTGTCATAGCGAATGCAGGGTGTTCTCAATCTTCATTGCCCTCTACTTCCATGGTATTAGAATCCTCTACTTCCTCAGTCTGGAATCTTGTGACTTTCTTTGAGATGTGTGACTTGTTTTGGCCAATACGAGGTGATGGAGGTGACATTGTGTTAGTTCTGAGCCTAAGCCTCCTGTAACCTTACATGTTTCCATGTGACCACTTGGAATTCTGCCCAGTCACCATGTGAACAAGACAGAGCTAGCCTTCTGGAAGATAGGAGCCTTCTTGGAGCAGGGAGAAACTGTCTTAGCAGTGGCTGACCTAGGCCAGCCAGCACCCAGCCAACCAGACAGCTAACTGCATGTATAAGAGTAGGTTCAGCTAAGACCACAGAAACTGTCCCGTTGAATCCAACCTACAGAATCATGTGTTAAATCAGTGCTTATTGTTTTAAGACTCTATATTATGAGGTGGTGGTTTGTATATTAATGACATAGCAAAAGTAACTAGTTCAATGTCCCCTGCATTTAGGTGTATTATGTAACTAAATTTTGTCCAATGACATATAAGCGAAATGCTATGTGTGATTCTTAAGGAGTTTACTTACACAAAGGAGTCATGCTCTTCTTCTTTCTTACTTACTAATGACTGGAATGAGAGTGTAATAGCTGGAGCTCTAGCAGCCATGCTGGACAATGAAGTACATTTAGAAATGGAAGAAACTCAAGGAAAGCAGTAAACTAGGAGAGTCTTATTCAAGTGAAACCATAGATTACCTTTCCAGTCTTATTCTGACTACCTCTAAATTTATTAAATGAAAGGGGAAATAAACTTTTATCTTGTTTAGGCCATTGTTGTTTTGAATTTTACAGTTATTCATAGCTGAACCTTATCTAAAATAATACAGATGGTCAGGATTTAGATGAGCAGAAGAGGTACAGAAGAGCACTCATGTCAGAGAGAACATCATGGATAATGTTGCCAAAAAAGGAAAAGTGTGGCTAATGGGTGGGAACCTGAAAAAAATGTCCTGGTATTGCCTAAAGGGGAACAATGGCTGAGAGAACTGGGGCCAGTTTGGGGCCAGCTTTTTTTTTTTATTAATTTATTTTTATAGCCACACCTGCAGCATTTGGAAATTCTCAGGCTAGGGGTCTAATCATAGCTGCAGCTGCAAGCCTGTGCCATAGCTGGCAACACTGGACCCAAGCAGCACCTGTGACTTACGCTGCAACCTGTGGCAACACCAGATCCTTGATCCACTGAGTGAGGCCAGGGATCGAACCTGCATCCTCACAGGGACAGACAACACTGGGTCCTTAACCCACTGAGCCACAACAGGACTCTGGGGCCAGCTTTTGAAAGGCCTTGAAAGGGGTAGGCTAGAGATTTGGAGAGAGTTGTAAAACAGTCTAAGTGTTATGCAAATCAGAGTAAGATAGTCATATATTCTTTTTTTTCTCCAATCCTTGATGCATTTCCTTCTGGGAGTTTATATGGTAACCAGGGAGACAAGATAAAGTAGTAGGATAATGATAGGTGAATGATCTGAAGTGATTAATGGTCTGAACTAAATAAACTGTGTGATGTGATGGAGATTAACTGTTGGTTAGAGGTTGTACCTGGATAGGGTGGTCAAACAAAGATTTTTTTTTTTTTTTTTTAATGTTCTTAAGTTCTGTGCCAGGCATTGTACAGGAGACTAGGGACACAGAGTAACACACAGTTTTTGTCATTGAAGAGGTCACCGTCTAGGGTGAGGTGAGTCAGGAACACTTAGAAGAGGTGAGAGAGGGGAGTTCCCGTCATGTCCCAGCAGAAATGAATCCAGCTAGTATCCATGAGGACACAGGTTCGATCCCTGGCCTTGCTCAGTGCGCTGAGGATCTGGCATTGCCATGAGTTGTGGTGTAGGTCGCAGATGTGGCTTGAATTTGATGCCGTGATTGTGATAAAGGCCAGCAGCCACAGCTCCGATTTGACCCCTAGCTTGGGAACCTCCATATGCCACAGGTGTGGCCCTAAAAAGACAAAGAAAGAAATAGAAAATAATGAAGAGGTGGGAGAGAGCAAAAGGAAGTAATTGAGTCTTCTTGTCTGTATCAGGAAGATATGGTTCCAACAAAGCTGCATAACATATATCCCCTAAAATCTTTACTTAGGCAAGAATGATTTTTCTCACTCACAGGTCTTTATGTAGGATATGGTTCTGCTGGGCTCTGTTGGATTAGTTTGGCTTAATTCCAGCTCTGGGTGGTCCAGGTCTGCTCTGTGTATTCCTCATTCTAGGGCCAATAGCAACCAAGAGTTTCATTTTTTCATGGTGGATGGAAGAAGTGCAAAAGATCAAGCTAAATCTCAGAGGTACTTTTGCACCCAGGGCATATGGAAGTTCCCAGGCTAGGGGTGGCATCGGACCTACAGCTGCTGGCCTGCTCAACAGCTACAGCAACTCGGGATCCAAGCTCCATTTGCAACCTATACCACAGCTCACGGCAATGCCGGATCCTTAACCCACTGAGCAAGGTCAGGGATTGAACCCGCATCCTCATGGATACTAGTCAGCCAGTGCACCACAACAGGAACTCCCCCAGAGGTACATTTAAAGCCTCTGCTTATATCTCATTCACTAACACTACTGGTCAGAGCAAGTCACAGGGCCAAGACTGACATTGATGAGTCAGGAAAAACACTCCACCCACAATGGAAAGTTTGCAAAAGTCCAAGGATATTTCATTCTCTTAACGGAGGGAGCAAAGTGTTGGCTCAGTAGTTGAATCTATCACACCATCCTAGGAAATGGTGTACTTCTTCATATATGCCTGATAGTTTTACTGTTTTTTTTTCAGATCTTTTCTGTGCCTTGTTAAATTTAATGCAAGTCGCCATATTTCTTTTCATTTAAAATTTTAGTTAAAAATTACATATGCACACATAGTAAAAACTATACAAGTAGTTCTAAAATACATAACAGTGAAAATAAGACTGGTCTGTTTCCTTCCACAGAGGTAAATACCAGAGTTTCTTTGCAGAAATCTTTTCTTTTTTCTTTCTTTCTTTTTCTTTTTTCTTTTCTGGCTGCACATGTGGCATATGGAAATTCCCAGGCCTGGGATAGAATCTGAACGACCGCTGCAACTTACGCCACAGCTGGAGCAATGGTGGATCTTTAACCTGTTGGGCCACAGCAGGAGGTATTTTCTCTATGTGTACAACCAAATATTTGCATGCATTTAAAAAATGCAAAATGACATTCCACTAGATTTGTTTGTCTGTACTTTCATTTTTTCACTCTTAAATAGACATCTTAGAGATAGTTTCATTTCAGTTTAGCTAGACTCATTCCATTCTCTCAGATGGCTGCCTTGTTTCCCATTGTGAGGCCTTGCCATAATTTATTTCACTAGAGCCATATTGAAAGACACCTGGATTGTTTCCAAACTTCAGCTACTGTAACCAAGGCTGCATTAGATATCCTGGAACATCTGTCTTTATACACATGCATGAGTGTAGGTTAAATCTCTCAACAGAAATTGCTAGATCAAGGGATATGCACTTTTTTTTTTTTTTTTTGCTTTTTAGGGGTGCATCCATGGCATGTGGAAGTTCCCAGGCTACAACTGCCAGCCTACATCACAGCCACAGCAACGAGGGATCTGAGCCGTGTCTGTGACCTACAACACAGCTCACAGCAATGCAGGATCCTTAACCCGCTGAGCGAGGCCAGGGATTGAACCTGCGTTCTCATGGAACCTAGTTGGGTTCGTTAACCTCTGAGCCACGAAGGGAGCTCCAGGGATATGCATCTTAAAAAGCGAGAAGGATTCCTCCCAGCGTGGCTGCAGATCTGGGTTTCTCCTGTCTCCTGATTCTTATCCCATAGTGTTATTCAGGGCTGAGGCAATGGACTACAGTAGCTCAAAACCTATTGCTAGTGGATCTTTGGGGAAACTTTGAAAAGTATTCTTGGAATCTTGGCATGTGGTCCCTGGTTTGCAGATGGGAAGGACTTGGCATTGCTCTTGTAACCCAAATCATCCCTTTAATGAGGGCGCTGGAGAAGCATCGCGTCATGTTTTCACAAATGCCTTTACTGGAGAGCTCCGTGGTGCAGGAAGAATGATTGATATTCCTGGGACTTCCCAGTAAAAAATGTGCCCAATACCCTTTAATTTGATCTGCTTTCCCTGTAGCACCTAAATATTTAGGGCAAATAGAAAAGAGTTCTGATTTACAATCTCTATAAAATTTTTAAACAACCTAATAGGACATTTGATCATGAAACTACGTGAAATGATGTTGGCCTGGTCAGCCATATTTCTTCCAAATGGCCTGTAACTTCAGAGCAAACCCCCCAACATGGATTCCCCCCCCCCCGCTAATAACAGTCTTATTAATAAAAGAGTGATTTTCTTTACTGATCCTCGGCAGCTGTGTTCCAGTGCCTGTGTTCAATAAAGGCAGAGATAATAACAGTCGGTGGAAGGAAAATGGGCTGAGGTTCCCACGAGAAGTGGTAGGAACCAATCTTTTATTAAATCATATCAAATTGTGTTTATTGTTTACTTTTTTTTCATTTTGTAAGTCACAGTCATATCTGCTGGTCTTTAGAAATTTCACCTCCCGTTTGTCAACAAAGACTTGGAGGCCTGGTGTTCTTGAGGTTCAGTGCTGCGTGATCAATCAGGGTGATGCATTTCATATAATTAACTCTGTAAGGGCATTTCCGAGTCTGTCTCTCTTTTTACCCTGGCTGACATCATCTGAGATTGGTTAACTCCTGCATGTGTTGGAAGGTGTTCTAAGGCTGCCTAGAAAAAGAACAGTGGTGGAATAAGGTGCAGTGGATTTCTGAAGTTTTTGACCTGTCACAGATTCATGTCCCCTCTTTGAGTAATAACACTGCTAGTTTTTCCATTGAGAGTAGGTGATTGGATGAATCCAATCTATTTTTTTTTTTAGGGTCGCACTCGAGGCATATGGAAGTTCCTAGGCTAGGGGTCCAATCGCAGCTACAGCTGCTGGCCTACACCACAGCGACAGCAATACAGGATCCAAGCTGTGTCTGTAACCTACACCACACCTCATGGCAATGCCGGATCCTTAACCCACTGAGCCAGGCCAGGGATCCAGCCCGCAACCTCATGGTTCCTAGTCAGCTTTGTTTCCGCCGGGCCAAGACGGGAACTCCTGAACCTTTGCTTTTTTGATTTGGAATATTTTTTTTCTTTTCCTTTTTATGGCTGCACCTGCAGGATATGGAAGTTCCTAGAACAGGGGTTGACTTGGGGCTGCAGTGGCCAGCCTACGGCACAGCCATAGCAACACCAGATCCAGTCCGCATCTGCACCCTACGCTGAGGCTTTTAGCAATGCCAGATCCTTAACCCACTGAGTGAGGCCAGGGATCGAACCTGCATCCTCGTGGATATTATTCGGATTCGTTTCCACAGCACCACAACAGGAACTTCCTCTGTCTTTCCAAGACTTTTCATGGCTGGAATTAGTCATGGTTGCTCTGTATCCATGCTCTGAGTAGATGGTATTTACCTGTGCCATGTCCTGTCCTCCCCTACCGTGGCCCAGTATTTCAGTGGTTCCTCTGGAATGCAGTAGAACTCCTTTCTGCCCCAGGCAGCATTCAACCTGGGAATTCCAGGATCTTCTGCCAGCTTTGCACCTCTAGGATCTTGGGTTCCTTTCTACCTCTTTTGTTGCCTTGCTCAAATTAGGTAATAACCTTATGTAGGGGAGAAGAGATGAGGTAGACAGGGATATGGACTGACATTTAGAGGGAGCCTCCAGGAGTTCCCGTCGTGGCTCAGTGGAAACGAATCCCACTAGCATCCATGAGGACTCAGGTTCTATCCCTGGGCCTCGCTCAGTGGGTTAAGGATCTGGCGTTGCCGTGAGCTGTGGTGTAGGTCACAAACACAGCTTGGATCTAGCTTTGCTGTGGTTGTGGTGTAGTCAGGCAGCTGTAGCTCCGATTCGACCCCTAACCTGGGAACCTCCTTACGCCATGAGTGTGGCCCTAAAAAGACAAAGAAGAAAAAAAAAAAAAGAAAGAGAAAAAAGTGGAGTGAGCCTCCTGCATAGCAACACTGTCATTGGCTTGTGTTTCACATAACACTAAATGTCATTGTCCACTTAATACTTTTTAGGCATAGAGTAGGTTCTCAAAAGCCCTTTCCTGAACAAAGGGATCTTTGCAGCAACTTTGCAAGATGAGTATTTTCTTTCCATTTACATGGGAGCAGATTTAAGCTGAGGATGGTTAAGGAAGTTACCTAAGGCTAGGAACTAGCATTCATAAAATATAATCCTATAATCCTGACATTTCCTCCTTCAATTGAGAATTGAGAAAGATATTATTATATAAGCTAAAGAGAGCAGTCTTTGGTATTATTCTACGTTTCAATATAGGTAGGTTAATGAAGGCTCTGTGAGGCTGGGTTACCAGGCAGAAAACGGCGTAGAGATTTTTGTGAAAGAAAGCTGCATCCGTGTTAGGCAGTCTCTACTTGAGCTCCTGGTAACTCGTGAGCAGGCAGAACATTGCTTAATGGTGCTGGACAAAGAACAAGTGAAAATGACTCCAGTGGGGAAGTCGTTTATGGAAACAGAAATGATTGTTTTAGGAATCTGAATTGTAATTTTTTACTTCTCAGTCTCTGGTCTCTTGAGCCCTGGTCTATATCATGGACACATTTGGTATAGAATTCTGGTGACTTGGGCTGCTTCTGGAGGGCTGGAAAGGAAGGCCCAGATCTCAATATGTGGCGTGAGTTAGGTATGTACCAGCAGAAACTGGGACTCTTTTTAGACAGACCCAGCTTCTGTGAAGGACAGCTCAAGGAAAGACATTTCCCAGGGCATTTAAGAACACGAGTGCTGAGCCCGGGGTCCCGTGTAGCTCTCTGTTGGAAAGCGCTGACATTCTGCTAAGCTAATGATGAGTTTTCATCTTTCCTCCTAACGCTAGGACTAAAGCAAAAATGCAAGGGAGGGAAAAACCAGAAGCAGTTTCCAAAGTCTTCAGGGTCCCTAGGATGGTTTTTTGAACTAAGTCACACTGCTGTCATCCTCCAGGCTGCTTGTCCTTTTGGAGTAGTCATTGGCAGATTAATGAGTTTTCTGAAATTTAAGAAAAAATACCAGCTTAAAATAACACTAAGATTTTCAAGGACTTTTTTTTTTTTTGGAAGAGGGTGAAATACTATAATCACTGTGATGTACTCATGGATGTATCTAGGTTATGTTACTAGTTAAAAATCCCAGCCATGGAGACAATAATTTATTTACTCACCCTCCCATCGATCCATCATCCATCCATCCATCCATCCATCCATGCTCTTACCCACCCTTC
This sequence comes from Catagonus wagneri, assembly GCA_004024745.2. NCBI lineage: Eukaryota > Metazoa > Chordata > Mammalia > Artiodactyla > Tayassuidae > Catagonus > Catagonus wagneri. The sequence goes on from PVHT020000063.1 coordinate 2,014,388, forward strand.
CTCCATCCATCTGGCCACTCATTTTACCCACCCACTAAACATTTATCAAGCATAGACAATGTGGCACATATTATCTAAGGCCATCCATACTCAAGGGGTTCCAAGACTGCATTTTCTACTATAATATAACTTTGGAAGATAAACTTACTCTTGCTCTTTTCTTTAATGCAAATCAAAATGTTGAATTGAGTTAGTATAGATTTTGACTCTTATATAACTGTACACTTGGCATTGAAAATCTTATGCAACTTATTTGGGAAGTGACGGTCTATGGTGTGAGTTGCTGCATCATGCAAAAAGAAGGGCCGCAAGGAACAGTTTTTGTTCAGGCTTTGTTTTCCATTAGAAGCTGTGAAATTGTTGAGCTCAAGTGGTTATTTTGTTTGTTAAGGTGTTGCTACTCCACTAAAAATAAGCCTGTGTCAGAGAAAATCTTAGATTCGAAGTAAACTCAGATGTGAGTGAATAGCCTTGCATTTTGTTACATTCTACCACCTTGAACTTGAGTTGAGGGATTCTTTGAACACAGATGGTGGAGGATGTTTCTGTGACTGCAGGATCTAGAGGCAGCCAGCCCTGTTTCAGATCCCCCTTCTATAATTTATTTGCTCCATGGCTTTGGGCAAATTCCTTACCTGCCCTGAGACTTCGTTTTCAAAACAGAAATGGGATGAACAGTGATAACTCATATCGATTTTTTGTTTTTTGTATGTGTGTGTGTTCGATTATGCACACAAAGCAATCCTGCACCATTTTGGTGATCAAGGTTAGTACTAGTAGATTTCTCCACATCCACTGGTCAGAGCCAGCTGCTCACATTCTCATTTCCTTTTGTTATATTTTCTCCTCTAGCTCAGTCTCCTTAAACGCTTTTCTGAAGCCATAGGCATCATTCTAGTACTCAGAATATATGCTTTCCCACTTCTCCATCCATATGTTACTGTAGATATAGGTATGTCATTGATAAAATATAGAGTTGTTTTCATATGATTATTATTATTTTTTTAATCGCTGCACATGCAGTATATGGGAGCTCCCAGGCCAGGAATTGAATCTGAGTGGTAGCTGCAACCTATGCCACAGGTGCTGCAACTTTGGATCCTTTAACTCACTGCAGCTAAAGGATTGAACTCTTGCCTCTGCAGTGACTTGAGGCAGTGCAATCAGAGTCTTTTTTTTTTTTTTTTTGTCTTTTTGCCTTTTATGTAGAGCCACACCCGCGGCATATGGAGGTTCCCAGGCTAGGGGTCTAACAGGAGCTGTAGCTTCTGGCCTTCGCCACAGCCACAGCAATGCGGGATCCAAGCCGCATCTGTGACCTTCACCACAGCTCACAGCAACGCCGGATTCTTAAACCACTGAGCAAGGCCAGGGATCGAACCTGCAACCTCATGGTTCCTAGTCGGATTCGTTAACCACTGAGCCACGAAGGGAACTCCCTGCAATCAGATTCTTAACCCACTGCGCCGTAGTGGGAACTCGTGATTTCATGTCTTTTGATTAGTTTACATAAGTGGTTTGGGGTCTCAAACCTTACTCTCCCTAACTCAACACTATATACATACTGTTAGTTTTTAGGGCCACACCTGTGGCATATGGAAGTTCCCAGGCTAGGAGTCAAATCGGAGCTGCAGCTGCTGGCCTACACCACAGCCACAGAAATGTAGGATCCGAGCTGCATCTGTGACATACACCACAGCTCATGGCAGTGCCGGATCCTTAACCCACTGAGTGGGACCAGGAATCAAACCCACATCGTCATGGATACTAGTTACATTCGATTCTGCTGAGCCACAGTGGGAACTCCCTCAACACTATCTTTTTGACATCTTCATTTATCCTATGAAAATCTAATGAATTAAAATAAATTCTGACTACGGCTTGGCAGTCAACAGATGCATGGACAACAATTTGCTTATCCCCAAGGGATGAAGAATAGGGACCTGGTAGTCTTTGCAGTCACAAAGAAATCTATGGTGAACATCTTAGGCAAGTGTCCTTACGGTTTTGTGGGAAAGTTTCTCTGGGTTGCATAGCTAAGCATGAGATTGTTGGGTAGATGAATACTTAATTTCACTAAATTCCAAGCGATTGCCACTTGCAATGGCAGTTAGTTTACACTTCCCCTGGCACTTAATGGTCCCCAACTTTCTAATTTTTGCCAGTCTGATGAGTGTAAAGTGATAGATCATTGTTGGTTTAATTTGCTTCCCTCTGACTAATGCGGTTGCATATCTCTTCATATATTTATAAGCCATTAGTGTTTCCTCTTCCATTAATTTTCTTTTCCTAGATTTTGCCCACTTTTCTATTGGGTTTTCTGAAATTTTCCTGCCCCCCTCCCCTTCCTTTTGGTACTAGGGATTTATCTAGATAATCGTTTATCAGCCTAGTTTCAGAGATGGTCTCATAATCTGCAAAGTTGTGAGATGTGTGGATTATGTCCTTTACTGAACAGAAAGCTGTTTTAATGTAATCAAACACGTCAAGGTTTCCCCTTACGGCTGACTCTTTTAGAACTTGCTTAGGAGTTCCTGTTGTGGCTCAGTGGTTCACGAATCTGACTAGGAACCATGAGGTTGCAGGTTCGATCCCTGGCCTTGCTCAGTGGGTTAAGGATCCAGTGTTGCTGTGAGCTGTGGTGTAGGTTGCAGACGCGGCTCAGATCCCGCATTGCTGTGGCTGTGGCAAAGGCCGGCAGCTGCAGCTCCTGTTAGACCCCTAACCTCGGAACCTCCATATGCCACGGGTGCGGCCCTAGATAAGGCAAAAAGACAAAAAAAAAAACTTAGGAAACTACCATTTCTCTTCTTTCTTTTTATGCGCACACCTGTGGCATATGGGAGCTCCCAGACCAGGGTCAAATTGAAGCTGTTGCTGGGCTCTGTGCCATAGCCATGGCAACACCAGGTCCAAGCTCCTCTTGTGAACTATACCACAGCTTGTGGCAATGCAGGATCCTTAACCCACTGAGCCACAGTGGGAACTCTGGAACCTGTCATTTTCTAAAGTCGAAAAGATATCGCCTCCATTTTCTTTGATTACTTTTATAATTTCTCTTTCACATTCAGATGTGGAGGAAGGAATCCAATTTTATCGTTCCCACATGGTGAACCAATTTTCCCATGAAAATCTACCACATAATTCATTTTTTCCTAATTGGGCCGTGACACCAGATCTCCTAAATATGTAGGAGCGTTTCTGGGATCTCTACACTGTTTCATTCACCTATTTAGATCACACTTAAAAAAACTACAGTTATTTAATAATATGTCTTGATGTTTAGTAAAATTAATCTTTACTTCCTTTTTTCAAAGTTACCTTATATATTCATGCCTTTTAAATTGCCACATAAATTTTATTTTATTTTACTTGTCTTTTTAGGACCAAACCCACGGCATATGAAAGTTCCCAGACTAGGAGTCGAATTGGAGCAGTAGCTAATGGCCTACACCACAGCCACAGCAACGTGGGATCTGAGCCGTATCTGCGAACTACAACACAGCTCATGACAACACCAGATCCTTAACCCACCGAGCGAGGCCAGGGATTGAACCCATGTGCTTATGGATGCCAGTCGGTTTCATCAACCGTTGAGCCACGACAGGAACTCTACCACTTAAGTTTTAGAATCAGTTTTTCAAAAAAGTCTTCTGGAATTTTCATTAGAACTGCACTAAATCCGCGGATTAATGCTTGGAGAAAATTAATATCCTTATAATGTTAGATTATTATATTCATGAATATGGTATTTACCTTACTTTATTCGAGTTTTTTTTTTTTAAATAGTCATTTTAAGAATTTTACTTTTCTCCATGAAGTCTTAGTACATTCATTTTGTGGGCGGGGGGGGAGGGGGTTTAAATACGTGTGTTGACCTAAAGCAATAGAACAGCCAGTTATTTTATCAGCAAAATCGGTTTATTCAGGAACAGCAAAGAACTGCAGTTCACTACAAGCCATGCTTGGTGAACCACAGGCGAGTCCAGAGAGCAAAGGAAAGGACCATTCTTTTGCAGAGTAGAAGGGGGAGTTGGAAGGGGCTGTTAGAAACAAAGAGTCCATTGAAGGGAACTGGGCACAGTGGCTTTTCATTAGCTGTGTTGTGACAGTCTCTCATTGGCTGGACTGTTGCTGGGCAAGGAGAAATTCTCCCTTCTCCTGGGTGGTAAAGTGGTAACCTTCCTGTTGGAAATGCAGGGTGGTCTCTTCCTGCTGGGTCTGCAGTTCGGTGGGGTGTGAGAGCTCCCCTTTCTGGTCTTCTGACTCTTTCTTTTTTCCCCCTTGTTTTTTTTTTTTTTTTTTTTTCCCTGCCCTGTGGCATATGGAGTTCCTGAGCCACAGGTGCAGTCTAAGCCACAGCTGCAGCAACACTGGATCCTTAACCTACTGTGCTGGGCCAGGGTTCAGCCTGCATCCCAGTGCTCCCAAGATGCTGTCAATACCTTTGCACCACAGTGGGAACCTTTCCTCTGACTCTATCTTAAATGAGGTTTCTGTTTATTAATTTTCACAAATTATGTTTTTGGTTGCTGTCATGTCTGAGGTATTCTGTACAATGCCTGACACATGGTGAGTGCTCAATAAATTGTACTTATTGCTGTAGCTATTGAAAAGGGGAAGGAGTTTCCATCGTGGCTTGGCAGAGATGAATCTGACTAGGATCCGTGAGGATGCAGGTTGGATCCCTGCCTTGCTCAATGGGTTAAGGATCTGGTGTTCCCATGAGCTGTGGTGTAAGTCACAGATGTGGCTCGGATCCTGCGTTGGTGTGGATGTGGTGTAGGCTGGCAGTTACAGCTCTGATTTGACCCCTAGCCTGGAACCTCCCTATGCTGCGGGTGCAGTCCTAAAAAGACTTTAGAAAGGGTCGGGTGGATTGTGGAGAGAAGGCCTCCAGTTGTCTTTAGGAATCATCATGAAGAGCTGGAAATAACATGGATGTGAGTCAGACACACTGGAGTTCTGGTTCTGACGCCACTATTAACTGTGTGACTTTGACTTTGAACACATTCCTTGAACTTATGGGCGTCTTTTTCTTCTATAGTGGGAATAATGTTCATCCTACTAGTATTCTAGGCAGGGTGTGAGGACAAAATATGATCACATACTAGTAACACAGCTGCTGGCACATGGAAGCCCAGGAGGGGGTTCCTTTCCCTCTTTAGTAAGGAGGTAAAAACTTTGTTGTAACTGCGCCATTGCCCCATCAAACAATCTTCTCTTCTTTTTCTTCTCCTTCTTCTTTTGCTGCCCAGTGGCATGCGGAAATTCCCAGGCACCACAGCAGCGACCCAAGCTGCTGCAGTGACAACACTGGATCTTTTACTTGCTGCGCCACAGCAGAACTCCTTTTCTTCATTTGAAGTCAACTTCCAAACTTTGTGTTTTACAACCAGATAGTTACAGAGAGTTTATATACCCATGAAGAAAAATGAAAAATTAAAAAGAAAAATCAGCCCTCCCGGCAGCCCCTTTTCAAAGATACCTAAGGAGGACAGGAAGTGCTGACAGGTCCCCCATGCATCCATTTCCCTCCAGGTAGTTTATCCATCACGGTAACTCCTTTCCCCTCTTCGGTGATTGGTTCAGGGATGGGCGGGCCCACACCAATATGGGCCAATGACATGTGGGGAGAGACTTACTGAGGGCTTCTGGGAAAGGAAACCCAGTTTTCCTCCTTAGTGGTACTTGCATGAAAGAAGCCCACTGACGAGTTTCCTCAGGCATCCGTGTTAGTGAGGGGAGCCGAGGCTGGGGCTGAAACCCATGCTGTGGAGTGAGGCAGGCGTATAGTATGCAGGGAATTCTGGGTTCCTGATGTCAGTGTTGAGCTGCTGCATCAGCCAACCCTAAATCCCTTCCTCTGTCAGCATCCTCTTATGTCATGAGTAACGCTCATCGATTTAGTCAGTTGGAATTGTGTTATGACCTGGACTGTTTCTCCATGGTTCACTGACTCCCAAATGAAATTGTTTTTGGAGATAGAGCCTTTAAAGAGGTGATTAAGTTTGAAAGCAATCATAAGGTGTGGGAGAGGGGTTAGTCTAACAGATTGGTGGCCTTTTATTTTATTTTTACTTTTTTAATCCTTAATATTTTTTAGAGCTGCAGATGCGGCATATGTAAGTTCCCAGGCTGGGGGTTGTATTAGAGCTACAGCTGCCAGCCTGTACCACAGCCATGGCAACGCAGGATCCTTAGCCCACTGATCGAAGCCAGGGATGGTCATGGTTACTAATCAGGTTCATTTCCGCTGCACCACGATGGGAACTCAAGACTGGTGTCCTTTTAGTAAAGGAGAAGACACCAAGAATGTATGCGTACAGAGAAAAGGCCATGTGAAGACACAGCAAGAGGGTGCTGTCTAAAGCCAGACTTGCCAGACCTTGACCTTGGACTTCCAGTCTCCAGAACTGTGAGAAAATACATGTCTATTGTTCAATCCACCCAGTCTCTGGTATCTGGTTATACAGCCCTAGCAGAGTAAAACAAGTGGGACTATCTTTATTCGAAGGCTAAAGCACTATCATGGATTTAAATCCTAGTCTTTGGCATGAGCCTGTGAATAACTGGAACTCAAGAAGTGTGTGGTAATGATCATGAATATGAGAGTCATACTGAATTTCAGTGCTGGGAAATGCACAGCTCCAGGTGGTTTGAGCTTCCCAGTGGCCTTTGGCACAGCTATAAATTTACTATTGCCTGTATTTTTTTTTTTTACTTTAAGGCCTCACCTTCAGCATATAGAAGTTCCTGGGCTGAGGGTCGAATTGGGCCCACGTCTGTGACCTACGCCACAGCCTGTGGCAATGCTGGATCCTTAACCCACTGAGAGAGGCCAGGGATTGAACCTGCATCCTCATGGACATTATGTCAGGCTCTTATCCCGCTGAGCCACAACAGGAACTCCTCTACATCTTTCAGATGAGAAACTGGGCCTTAAAGACGGTAAATAATATGCTTGAGTTTGAATAGAAAGGTGGTCCAGACGTGGTAAGAGCCTATGTCTTTTCTCCCCTATCTTAGTACATTTTCTAATATGTTCAGTCTCCACTAGTTTGTAAGAAACATTGATGGTGGTCGCTATATCTCATGTTTTTGTGACTGTAATACCTAGCAGAGTTTGTTTCTTTTTTGGCCACATCCATGGCATGTGGACGTTCAGGGCCAGGGACTGAACCTGTGCCACAGCAGGGACCCAAGCCACAGCAGTGATAATGCCGGATCCTTAACCCACTGCACCACCAGGGGAGTCCCAGAGTCTATTTCTTAATGGTTATCAGTAAGTGTTAGAAGGATAAACAGGAGTTCCCTTTGTGGCTGAGCAGAAATGAACCATGAGGAGGCAGGTTCAGTCCCTGGCCTCGCTCAGTGGGTTGAGGATCCAGCATTGCCATGAGCTGTGGTGTAGGTCGCAGATGTGGCTCAGATCCTGTGTTGTTTTGCTGTGGTATAGGCCTGTAGCTGTAGCTCCGATTCCATCCCTAGCCTAGGAATTTCCATATGCCGCAGGTGCAGCCCTAAAAAGACGAAAAAATAAAGAAGGATAAACACATAAATAAATGGCTTGTTATGTCTTCAAAGCAACCGTCATGAAAAGACGGGAAATGCTACCTCCTTCCACGGTATATTAACAACGTCCAGCAGTGTCTGTATCCCACTTCTTGGGTGTGGTTCCACTTTTGGTCCAGCTCTCAGCACAGATATAACAAGCACTGCTGACATTGCAAAGGTCATACTGCCTAATGAATCCTTTCGGACACAAAGGAAGGCATCAAGGCGCAAAGACACAAGAGGTAGTTTATACCTGCCATTCTGGGTTCCCCTGGGAGCAATTTGCACTCAACACATAAATCAGACTCAGGGTCTATCTAGTTAATACAAAGCCTTTTAGCGCCATTTGCTTCTCCTTCAGCATGTTAAATTATGACACATGGTCATTGGGTTTATCAATAACATGCTCCATAAATCTGGTTAGCATTTCCTTCTGGGTGTCGCACCTTGGGAAGTCACTTAAGGACCTTGACGGTCCTTATCCAGCTCTGGCCTTGAATCCCAAAGAGGGTCAGAGACACCCTCAGACTCTTAACTGAGTGTAAGATTCTCTTTGTTACCTGAGCCCTTTGTGCCTGTCTGGAGCTCTTCCGATGACAGATCTTTGAGAAGACCTCCCCTCCCACAAGGTTCTGTCACTTTCAGAAGCAGCCCTGGTGCAGTGGGAGTGGCTCTTGGCGGCATTGGTTGTTTCTGTGTGCTCAGTGTCACTTTCTTTGGGGGAGTTACCCCTTGTGTGCGTCACAGGGCTCTGATAGAGCTGTCAGTCATGGAACTCCGTCCTGGGCTGGAGGGCTGGGTCAGTGACTCATGCTGGTCAATGCAAGCTCTCTCTTCTGGGAGGCTGAGTCTTGAGCCAAGACACACAGGGGTGGGAAGTGATTGAAGCAAAGTCGTTTACTTTAGAGGCTGTTGATGAGCTTCTGCTCCTCTTCATTTCTTTAAATTTTTTTAAGCTTTATTGAAGTATAGTTAACAAATAAGATTGTAAGGTATTTATAGCATAGATTGTGATGATTTGATACAATATGCATTTTGAAAGGAGACCTTTTTTTGGTTAACATCCATCTACCTCTATATTTGTATCTGTATTTCTGTCTATATTGTATTTCTGTCTGTGTCTGTGTCTCTATCCACACCTGCATCTGTATCTTTCTAGCTATACTTTCCTTTCATTTTTGTGATCTTCCAAATGTCTTTTCAATAAATATTAATTCTTGCTTGAGTGTGTTAGGGGAGGCGTCTGTTGCTTGCTTTTAAATACCTCTATGTGATACAGATGTAAATAACACAAGATAGTTCATTTTATTTTAATTTTCCAAAATGAAATATCTTTGTTGAATCTTCTAATAATGATGATGTTGATGATGAAATATCCCTCTGTTAGACGGAGTGGGATGGTCTGGGAGTTTGGGATTACTAGGTGCAAACGATTACATTTAGAATGGATAAGAAATGAGGTCCTACTGTACAGCACAGGAAACTGTATCCATTCTCTTGGGATTGACCATGTTGGAAGATAATTTAAGAAAGGGAATGTATATATATATTTAGGACTAAGTTATTCTGTTGTGCAGCAGAAATTGACACAACATTGTAAATCAACTATACATTAATTTAAAAATTTTTAAAAAGCCTCCATTTTTAATATCCTCCTATTAACATAGAGAAATAGCAATAATAGCTAATGTGATTGAAAACTTGCTGCTTGCTGAGCTCAGTGTTAAGAGGCAATATAGGAGCCAAGAGTGGTTTGCCTGGGTTCAAATCTAGGCTCTGTTAGTTCCTGGCTGTGTGACCTTGGACATGTTACTTAACCTCTCTGAATCATAGTAATTTACCCATAACATAGACATAACAATTGTACTTTATGGGGGTATTATGAAGCCTAAATGAGTTAATACGTGTCAAAAAACATGCTTGGCATCTGGTAAATACTCAGTTTGTGTTATCCCCATATTGTTAGATGGTTTGGCTGGAAAAAAAGGTGGGAGGGCTCATCAAGCTGCTGTAACTTGCCCAAGGCCACCCACTAAGGCCCAGTGGGAGCTGGGATTAAATAAAATCATGCTCCTGGATGCCTATCATGGAGCCTGGCCCATAGGGAAAAGCTTTCTGAAGTGCAGCTGCTGCTATTCCTCGAAAAGATCCATCAGCCCAGATTTGAGAGAGAACTGTGTGAAGACAGTGCCCCAGGAAAAACTGAAAGCAGAAATTAGGCACCCTCTCCTCTCTCTGCATGCCCTCCTTTCCCTTCTGCCCCAGAGCCCCTGTCAGGCCCACTTCCCATAATCCCTGCTGCTCTTCTAAGTGAGAGTTCAGTAGCTACTAGCTAGTGTTTAAGATAAAGCCCTCCCTGGTCCATTTGCGTTTCGGGGGGAATTCCTGAGACCTTGATTAGTCCCTCCCTCTGGGGGCGACTCTGGAGACGTCCCTTTGGAAGGGTTGTCACCCCTGCTGAAATCTCATTAATTGTCATCTTCCCTCCCTAGGGCCGGTATGTTTGAACAATACTTTCATTTCTACTGTGGTTTACAGGAGATATATGGTTGCCACGGAAGGGGAATGTCAAGGGCAGGACTTTATGAAATTAGAATATTGGAATACAGGTGTGCACATGCGTGTGCGTGCATATGAACACGATTATTTACATAGTCCCACTTGTGCTGTTAGTACTATGCTGTGTTATGTTAACACATGTTATTTAATTCTGTTCTCACAGAAATCCTGAGAATTCGGAACCATTTTCCCACTTTGTAACTAAGAAATTGGGGCTGTGTAGTGATTATCTGCTCTCTTTTCAAAAAAATGTTTAGATCCTTTAAAAATTTTTTATTTTATTGATAAATAGTTGATTTTAAATGTATTCATTTCTGCTGTAATAGATATCTGAATCTTTCATATCTGAATGTATTTTTTCAGATTCTTTTCCATTATGGTTTATCACAGGATATTGAACATAGTTCCCTTTCTGTACAGTAGGACCTTGTTGTTTATCTATCCTGTGCATAATAGTTTGCGTCTTCTAATCCCAAACTCCCAGTCCAGCCTTCTCCCACTCCTCCTTGGCAACCACAGTTCTGTTCTCTATGTCTTTGAGTCTGTTTCTGTTTTGAAGATAGGTTCATTTGTGCCATATTTTAGATTCCACATATAAATGATATCATACGGCTGTTGCCTTTCTTTTTTTTTTGACTTCACTTAGTATGGTAATCTCTAGGTCTATCTATGTTGCTGCAAATAGAATTATTTCATTCTTTTTTATAGCAAGTAATATTCCATTGTATAGATGTACCACATCTTCTTAATCCATCTGTCGATGGACATTTAGGTTGCTTCCATGTCTTGGTTATTGTGAGTAGTGCTGCACTGAACATAGGGGTGCATGTATCTTTTTGAATTACGGTTTACGGTTTTGTCCAGTGTATGCCCAGGAGTGGGATCGCTGGATCATATGGTAGCTCTATATTTAGTTTTACTGCTATGTTCAAAAGGATCCTTTTTTTTTGTTGTTGTTGTTCTTGGCCCACAGCTCAAATAGAATTGACCCTCTTTTGGCTCCTTGTACCTGAGAAATGGCCAGTCTGAATATCCTACCCCTCTGGCTGCTGTCATTGGTTCAAGGATGGATGTGTGAGGGCAGTGAGAGCCAGATGTGGGAGGGATTTTTGTTGGAGGCTTAAGGGACGTGCTGTCGTTTTTCTTGGCTCAGGTGGCTCAGGCTGTGGAAGGTGAGCCAAGAGGAGGTGGGGCGTCCTGGTCTACCAGACAGTAAAACCAGCAGCAAGGGAAAAGATGGAAAATGGGAGGATGGTTGTAGCTGTTATCATGTGAGCTTCTGAGTCCAGACCTGCCTCAAGCCAGAATGTCTCTGAACTTTTCTGTTTGTGAATCAGCACACTCACTTGTTTTGTTTTCTTCCAGTTTTATTGAGATATAATTATCATACAGCACTGTATAAGTGTAAGGTGTATGATGACTTACAGACACCATGGAGTGATTATCATAAGTTTAGTGAACAGCTGTCATCTCATAGAGGTATAAAAGTAAAGAACAGAGAAAAGAAACCTTTTTTGTGTGCGATCAGAATTCTTAAGATTTACTTTCTTAACAACCTTCATATATAACATACCATATATGTGTGTGTTATATAAGTCTTTTGTCTTTTTAGGACTGCACCTACAGCATGTGTAGGGGAGAAGCATCTACAACCTACATCGCAGTGCACAGTAACGCTGGATCCTTAACCCAGTGAGCAAGGCCAGGGTTTGAACCCGCAACCTCATGGTTCCTAGTCGGATTCGTTAACCGCTGCGCTGCGCCACCACGGGAACTCCAACTCTTGAGCATCTTTATCCAATTCCCCCTTCATCCACTCACTGCCTATGGTAATCACAATGATCTCCTTTTCTATGAGTTCATTAGGTTTTACATGTAGCGCTGTGTTAGTTCCTGTTGCTCTGACATAGTGATTTGGTACTTTTACACATTTCAAAAATAATCACCACGATAAGCCTAGTTATGATGTCACTGTACAAAGATACTACTTAGTTATTGGCTGTATTCCCCACACTGTACATTTCATACTCATTTATTTTACAACTTGAAATTTGTACACCTTATCTCCCTCACCTATTTCTTTTTTCCCCCATCCTCCCCCACTCTGGCAACCACTTCTTCCTCCCTCCCTCCCTTCCTTCCTTCTCTCCTTCCTTCCTTCTTTCCTTCCTTCTTCCATTCTTTCTTTCGCCACATCTGTGGTGTATGGAAGTCCCCAAACCAGGGGTTGAACTTGAGCCACAGCTGTGACCTACACCGCAGCTGTGGCAATGCCAGATCATTTACCCACTTTGCCGAGCTGGGATCAAACCCACACCTCTGAAGAGACCCGAGCCACTGCAGTCAGATTCTTAACTCACTGCACCACAGTGGGAACTCCTGTTTTCTCTTTCTGTGATGGTCACTTCTGTGCCTAATCCAGTTTTGCCCTGGGTTTTCTGTCCCTCGCAATGGAAAGAATCCTGGTGAATACAGGCTCAGAGAGTGTTATAGACTGTTCATGTCACCAGGAACTGAATTTTTCAGCATCTTGATCTTGGACTTTCTGCCTCCAGAACTGCTAGGGGGGAAAAAAAAGAATTTCTCTGTGTAAGCCGTGGAGGTTGTGGTATTTTATTATGGCAGCTGGAGGGGGACTCATGTGGAACCCAAGACTGCCTGGGTCCAGATCCTCATCTTTTTAATCCTCATGCTAACTGGCTTCTACCACGAGACTCCGCACCCACCAGTGCACACAAATATAACAGCTGAAAAAAAGGGTCTTTATAGAAAGTGGCCTGGGAGTGGGGCTGTCCCCTCACCAGGGCTAGAATGAGCGCTGGAGACCTAAAGCTGAAGGCTAGTGTAAGGTCATGTCTCCATGAATCCAAACCCTTCCAGCAGGTCCAGACGAATGTTTTCTATCCCATATGCTAGAATCCCACATAGCTCAGTCTCCTCTAGAGAATACAGTACAACTCGTTCCTGATAAAGGGACGGCTTTATTTCTCTCTAAAAGGCCGGATTGAGAACATCTGCAGCAACTCTTCTCTCAGGAAAAGGGAAGAATAACGGAGTGATGAAATAGTTCCTTACACCCCACTGACAGAATGATGGATAAGCACAGTGACAGATCCCAAATTTTATCTTTCTGCAAGTCTCCCCCAAAGAAAAAGGCTTTGTCCTTTTAGACATGCACTGCAAATGGGGTGAAAATACGGCAGAAAGCCCCACTGTCTGGGTGGCATATGCTCTTATTGCTATTATGTCAGAGCCAGAATTCAGGTGGTAAAACCCAAACATGGAGTAATTACGGGGTCACTGAGGCTCTAAGAATGCTCTTCCTGTATCTCTCCTGTTTTGACAGCTGGGCTGGACTGGCAAAATCCTTGTATCGCTCGGGGCTTAATAAAGCTTAGGGTTATACTGTTCTGACTACCTTCTTTTGTGGCCCAAATATATAGCACTATAAAAATCTGGAGTTCCCTCTGTGGCTCAGTGGGTTAAGGATCTGGTGTTGCTGCAAGCTGCAGCATAGGTGGCAGATGCAGCTCAAATCTGGTTTTGCTGGGGCCTTGGCATAGGCTCCAGCTGCAGCTCCGATTTGACCCCTATCCCAGGATCTTCCATATACTACAGATGTGGCCATAAAAAGAAAAAAATAAAATAAAATAAAAAGAGGGAATATTTGCTGACTTATGTAACCAAACCTAGGGAAAGACAGGAGTGTCCGTGGCCCAGGACAGTGGGGTCCAAGGACTCACCTGCATCAATTCTCTCTTACGGTCTCGTTTCCGCTTCTCCCCCTCCTGTCAGCTTCAGACTCTGGACCAGCTTCTCTGCTGAAAGAAAGCATTACTTTAGGCTGATCTGGCACCCCATGAATGACCAGAAAGGAAAATTTACTTTCTTTCTTTTTTTTTTTTTGGCTTTTTGGGCCACATCTGCAGCACATGGAGGTTCCCAGGCTGAGGTTGAATTGGAACTACAGCTGCCAGCCACAGCAACGCAGGATCCGAGCAGCATCTGCAATCTACACCACAGCTCACGGCCACACCGGATCCTTAACCCACTGAGTGAGGCCAGGGATCGAACATGCAACCTTATGGTTCCTAGTCGGATTTTTTCCGTTGCATCGCAACGGGAACTCTGGAAAAAGTTATTTTCATCACTAGTTGCAGTTGGGCAAAATCCTGAGGAAGGACTCTAACTGCCCAAATTTGTGTCACATGCTTATGATGCCAGCCCAGATTGTGGCCAAGAAGAGGGTAGGGTGTGAGGTTCTGAGCAGATAAAGATGAAAGCCACTACAACGGTGAAAATCAGTTCCAGTAACAATGAATGCATTCATTCAATAAATATTTATTAAGCATCTGTTATGGGCCAGGCATGGTTCTAGATGCTACTTTATGTAATCAGATATAAAATAGACATCCCATTTAAAAAGTATTGAGGTAAAGTGCACATGCAGGAAAATTCACCCTTTAATTGCAACGTAATTCACATGCAGTAAATCTCAGCCTTTTAAAGATATGTGTAATATTTCATGTCTTTTGGTGCTATTGTAAATAGTAGTAAGTTTTGAAATCACAAAATATATTGGTCCTCAAAGTTCCCATTGTGGCTCAGCAGAAATGAATCCGATCAGTATCCATTGATGATGTGGGTTTCATCCCTGGCCTCACTCAGTGGATTACGGATCCAGTGTTGCTGTGAGCTGTGGTGTGGGTCGCAGATGTGGCTTGGATCTGGTATTGCTGTGGCTGTGGTGCAGACTGGCAGCTGTAGCTCTGATTTGACCCCTAGCCTGGGAACTTCCATAATGCTTTGGGTGTGGCCCTAAAAAAAAAAAAAGAAAAATTGGTCCTCTGACTTTGTTCTTTTATGAATTTTGACAAACACATACATACACCTCCATCAAAATATGGAACATTTTAATCATCCCCCCAAATTGTCCCCTTTGCATTTCTAGTCACCTGCTCCTTCTGCCCCTGCTCCTGACAACCACTGCTTTGTTTTCTATCTCTATAGTTCTGCCTTTTGAAAAATGCTATTTAAATGAAATCATGCAGCGTGTGGCCATCTTTCACTTAGCATATGTGATTCATAAAGTTGTTGCATGTATCAGCAGTCCCTTTGTTTTTGTTACTGAGTCCATTGCCTAACTATTTGCACAGTTTGTCTATCCATCCACCAGCTGAAGGATGTAATTTAGGTTGTTTCCAAGGTTAAGTGACTATGAAAAAGTTGCCAGAATATTTACATGCAAGATTCTGTGTAAGCAGACATTTTTATTTCATTTGGTAAATCCCAGGAGTGGGATTACTGAATCATACGGTAAATGTGAGCTGAATTTTATAAGAGACATCCAAAATGCTTTCCAAAGTGACCGGACATTTTTGCATTTTTGCTTGCAGTGTACAGGTATTCTAGTTGCTTTGTATCCTCACCGACATATGGTATTGTCAGTTAAAAATAAATAAATAAATAAACCCTCTCTGGGAGTTCCTTAGTGGCCCAGGGGTTAAGGATCTGGAATTATCATTGCTGGCCTGGGAGCTTCCACCTGCTGTGGGCACAGCAAAAAAGACCTTCTCTGATAGTAGTATTTCATTGTGATTTTAGTTAATGGCTAATAATGCTGAGCTTCCTTTAGGGCGCTAATTTGCCATTCACATATTTTCTGTGGAGGAGTGTCTGTTCAAATCTTTTACTGAATCATGTGTTTTACTCGAATAAGATCTACCATAATAAGTTATGGTGTTTTAAGTGTTTAAAAAATATATTCTGGGTATAAGTGCAGATATCAGATATGTGTTTTGCCTGTCCCCGTTTGTGGCTTGCTTTTCCTCTTTTTGGCATATAGAATTTCCAGGGCCAGGGTTTGAACCTGTGTCACGGCAGAGAGAGACCTGAGCTACAGCAGTAACAATGCCGGATCTTTAACCTGCTGAGCTACCAAGGAACTCCATGTGGCTTGCAGTGGCTATTGAAGAGATGTTTTAAATTTTTGTCATGTCAGATTTGTCAGTTTTTTTTCATTCATGCTTTTGGCATCATATCTAAAATATCTTTGCATAACAAGATTACAGAGATTTTTCTGCCATATATTCTCCTAGAAGTTTTATAATTTTAGGTTTTATATTTAGGTCTATGATCCATTCTGAGTGAATCATTGCAGTCAATATGGCATATGGGTCAAGGTTTGTTATTTTGTGTATGAGTGTTCAATTATTATTTCAGTACCATTGAATTGTTCTTTCATCTTTTATGAAAAATAAGTTGCCTATATTTGTGTGACTCTATCTCTGGACTCCCTATCCTGTTTTATTGATTGACGTGTTTCTTATCACCAGGACCACATGTTCTTGAATTACTAGCTTTATTTATTGATTTATTTGTCTTTTTTTTTTTTTTTGGACTGAATCCAAGGCATATGGAAGTTCTCAGGCCAGGGGTCAAATCGGAGCTGCAGCTGCCAGCTTAACACCACAGCCACAGCAACTCCAGATCCAAGCCACGTCTGTGACCGACACCACAGCTCATGGCAACACGGGACCCTTAACTCACTGAGTGAAGCCAGGGATCGAACCTGTGGCTTCATGGATACTAGTCGGGTTCATTGAACCACAACAGGAACTCCTACTATAGCCTCATAGTAAGTCTTGAAATCAGCATGAGTTAGTTCTCCAACTCTGTTCATCTTTTAGAGAATTTGCTTTTGCTATTCTAGTTCTTTACGACTTTCTATATAAATTTTAGAATCTTGTTGATTTCTAGCAAAAAACCCCCCAAAAATCCTACTGGGAGTTTAATTGGAATTGCATTCATTGAATTTATACCTGGGGAGAACTGGCAACTTAACAGTGTCTTTCAGCTCATGAGCGCAGTGTATGTTTCTGTTTATTCAGGTTGTCTTTTGATTTCTTTCATCAGTGTCTGTAGTTTAAAGCGTACGGATCTTACATGTATGCATTTTTTCTAAGTGTTTCATGTCTTTGATACCATTGTAAATGCTCATAAGTTTTGAAATTGGAACATGCAAGTCATCCAACTCTGTTCTTTTTCAAAGTTATTTTGGAGATTCTAGGTCCTTTACATTTGTGTATATATATATATATATTTATATAAGATATAAATATATCGCCAAATTTGATACTAATATATATTATATATCAGTATCTCATATATATACTAATATGTATCCCTGGAAGCTTTTTTCCAAAAGTTGATAGGAATATATATATCTTAGTATCATATATATATTAGTATTATATATATACTATTATACTACTATATATAATAGTTTGGAACATATAAGGCAAATAGTTAAAAAATATAAGGCAAAAACTAATGTAATTGAAAAAACTTCCAGGGATTTCTTTTTCTTTTGTCTTTTTTAGGGCCAAACCTGTGGCATATGGAAGTTCCCAGGCTAGGGGTCAAATCAGAGCTGCACCTGCCAGTCTACACTACAGCCACAGCAATATCAGATCCGAGCTGTGTCTGTGACCTACACCACAGCTCATGGCAACTTCAGATCCTCGACCCCCTGAGTGAGGCCAGGGATCGAACCTGTGTCCTCATGGATGCTAGTCAGATTCGTTTCCGCTGAGCCACGACGGGAGCTCCACTTCCAGGGATTTTGCTAGGAATGATGTTATGTCTACAGACCTATTTAAAGAGAACTGCCATCTTAATTGTATTGTGTCTTTTGATCCTTGAACATGGAATTTCTATTTATTTACTCTAAAATTGTTGTCATCAATATGTTTGTAGTTTTCAGTGTACAAGACTTGTACTTCTTTTGTTAGATTTATCCCTAAGTATTTTTTCCTCTTCGATGCTACTGTGAATGGAGTTGTCTTAATTTCATTTTTGGATTGTGCCTTGCTCGTATATAGAATGCAGTTGATTTTTGTATATTGATCTTCTATTTCTTCTTGTGTGAGTTGGTAGATTTTGCTTTCAAGGAATTTATCCAGTTCATCTAACTGGTTGAAAAATTGGCATAAAGTTGTTCATAATATTCTCGTTATCATCTTAATATCTGCAGTAGCTACATCTGCAGTAACTATAGTGCTGTAACCTCTTTAATTCTTGATATTGATAAATTGTGTCTTCTCCCTATTTTTCTTCTTGATGACTCTTGATAAGGGCTTATTAAATTTTCTGACTTTTTAAAGAAACAACTTTTGGTGTCATTGATTTTTCCCTACTGCTTTTCTGTTTCCAGTTTTATTTTTATTCATTATTTTTCTTTTTCTTTTCATCTTTTTAGGGCCCCTGTCAGCATATGAAAGTTTCCAGGCTAGGGGTGAATTGGAGGTGCAGCTGCCGGCCTACACCACAGCCACAGCAATGCGAGATCCAAACCTTGTCTTGTGACCCACACCACAGCTCATGGCAATGCCAGATCCTTAACCCACCAAACGAGGCCAGGGATCAAACCCACATCTGCTTGGATACTATACGGGCTCATTACCGCTGAGCTACAATGGGAACTCCCTGTTTTCAGTTTTAATGATCTGCACTTATTGTTATTATTTTCTTCCTTCTGCTTGCCTTGGGTCTAATTTATTTTCCTTTTTTTCCTAGTTTCTTAAGGTACAGGCTTAGGCCATGATTTGAGTCCTTTCTTATTTTCTGACTTAGGCCATAATTTAAGACCTTTTCTGACATAAGTATTTAATGGTATAGATTTCCCTTTTAAGACTTTTATTTTTGTCGCACACCTTTTGATATGTCAGCTTTTCTTGTTTATTAAATTCAACATATTTCCTAATTTCTGTTATACCTTCATTGTTTATCCCAGGGTTACTGAGAATGGTGCTGTTTATTTTCCAAGTATTTGGAAAATTTTCAGATATATTTTATGCTATTGATTTCTAATTTAATTCCATTATACCCACGGAATGTGCTTTGTATCATTTCAACTTGTTTTATGACCCATAATATCTCATTGAATGATCCATGCAAATTGCAAAGAATGTGTATTCTGTTATTGAAGAGAAAATTCTGTAAGACAGTTAGACCAACTTGGTTGTTAGTCTTATATCTGTCTTTACTGATTATCTGTCTGCTTGTTCTATCAGTTACTGAGAGAGAAATTGTAGTCTCCAAATGAACTGGTAGGTTTGTCCATTTCTACTTTCAGTTCCATCCATTTTTGCCTTACATGTTTCGAAGCTCTTCTATTAAGTATATATACATAATTAATGAATAGTTTTTAATATTGTTTCCATGGTATGTTTTTTTTATTCTTTTTCTTTTTTTTTTCTTTTTAGGGCTGCACTCGTGACATATGGAGGTTCCCAGGCTGGGGGTCCAATTGGAGCTACAGTTGCCGGCTTGCACCACAGCCACAGTCACATCAGATTCGAGCCACATTTGTGACCCACACCACAGCTCATGGCCACGCCGGATCCTTAACCCACTGAGCAAGGCCAGGGATCAAACATACAACCTCATGGTTCCTAGTCGGATTCATTTCTGCTGCGCGACGACGGGAACTCTTATTCTTTTGCTTTTAACTTATCTATGTCTTTATGTTTGAATTCCTTGTAAACAGTGTATAGTTGGGTTTTGCTCTTTTAAATCCAGTCTGTCAATTTCTTTCTCTTAAGGTGTATATTTGGATCATTTACATGTAATGTCATTATTGATGTGGTTGAATTAAAACAGAACCTCTTCTTGCTGATTGGGAGTTATTCTTGGTGTTGTGTTTTCTTTCTATTATACTCAAATCTTCTGCAAATACTCAGAATGGTCTCTGTTGAGCTATAGTGAATGAACGGGAAGGGCTTATATCATTCTGGACAGTGGGATCTCCAGCAGAGGCCAGCTGTGCCCAGCTCATTCCATTGTTATCTGGGACTCAAGCAACAGAAGCAGCAGTGTGGCAGCATGACAAGGTGGCAGGTTATTCAATGAAATCCTTGAAGATTATTATCTCAACGTGGCGGTTATAATTGTTATACTTCCAAATTACAGACGAGAAAATTGAAGCTTGGAAAGACTTACAAGTGATCTAAGATTATGCAATGGCAGAGCCAAGCTTTGGGCACAGGTTTATCTGAATCCAGAGTTGTAAATTTTTTTTTTTTATTTTGTCTTTTGTCTACTTAGGGCTGCACCCTCAGCATATGGAGGTTCCCGGGCTGAGGGTCAAATTGGAGCTATAGCTGCTGGCCTACACCACAGCCACGGCAACATGGGATCCAAGTCGCATCTTTGACCTACACCACAGCTCACGGCAACGCCAGTTCTTTAACCCACTGAGCAAGATCAAGGATCGAACCCTTGTCCTCATGGTTACTAGTTGGGTTCGTTAACCACTGATCCATGATGGGAACTCCCAGAGTTTAAAATCTTAATCACTATGTGAAAAAGTTATACATAAGTAACTGGAAGGCGCCAACTATTGATCTCAGTCCGAATTGTTGTCAATATAAGGGTTGAAGGATATCATTAAATTTTCATCCTTATGAATGCCTGTCCCTTCGAGGTAAGACAGTACACATTTGATATTATTTTGTTTGTCTTCATTAGAAATCCAGTAATTTATGGCAGACAAGAAAACACAACGGAGTTGAAGACTATCCGCTTGTACTGATGAATTGCCCAAGGGACACACCTGCTAATTTGCCCATTTCTTGGGTTTGTATTGAAACAGGATCCAGATGACCGCTTCCGTGGAGAAAGGAGTCTATAAATGAAGACAGCTAGCGGTGAAGCAGAGTGATTCTGACATCTGCTAACTGGGTAAGTACACAGGCTCCACTGGCTTAGTGCTCTGCTCTCCTTCTACACTGTAGAATCCCCTTTCAGCCGATTCTTGATCAAATAATGAAGCCGTTGCAGAAATAAATTATGGAGAAGCATGTCCATTGCTACCTCCCTAACTCAGAAAAATCAGCCCTTTTTTTTCTGTTGTATGCTGTTTCCTGTCATGCATAATATAGCAAATTAATTAGTGAATCTGGGGGCATTTTGCTAATACAATTTCTCTCCCTTGCTTGAGGTGAATTATGTTCATGCTTCAGTCACTTGAATATTACTCTTCCATGTCTGACGGAATTATGTTATCAGGTGATGATTATATTGCACACTATCTGATTCTAATTAAACCAGAAAATAGCGGCCCTGTAAAACGGGAGACTGGAGCCTCCACCCTCTTGCTGCTACATCCCCCTTTTAAAGCTTTCTGAGCTGTGCTCGGGCTGTTTTCTGACGCTTTCATCGTCTGACTCTTCTCCAGACACAGTGCCTTCTTGCGCCTGCTTCATCTAACATGTTATTGGTGTAAATTGAGTCTTGGAAAGACCTAATGTTTCCCCTCGCCTTTTTTATCGGAAGCGCCATGCACAGCAGCGACTGTGATTATTTCAGATGATATCAAAGAAGAAAATGCATTATTCTGTCAAAACCATCCACAAAACTTGAAAAAAAAATTCCTTGGGAGTTCCTGTCGTGGCGCAGGGGAAACGAATCTGACTAGCATCCATGAGGGTGCAGGTTCTATCCCTGGCCTCGCTCAGTGGGTTAAGGATCTGACGGTGCCGTGAGCTGTGGTGTAGGTTGCAGACAGGACTTGGATCTCACGTTGCTGAGGCTGTGCTGCAGGGTGGTGGCTGCAGCTCCGATTCCACCCCTAGCCTGGGAACCTCCATATGCAGTGGGCGCGACCCTAAAAACCAAAACAAAACAACAAGCTCCCCCCCCCCCAAAAGATCCTTGTTCGAGAGAAGAAAAACTAAAATTTTAAAATGGAAGAGCCAGGCTGTTGAAATGAATGAGGGAGCCAAGGACTGCAGGAGTGAAAATCACAGGTTTCCAGGGGCCTCAAGGGCACATTTGAATTCGGGTTCTGCCTCCAACTGGCATTGCTTCTCTCTTCTTAGCCTAATAATAACTGCTCGGTGAAACTGAGGTCCATAGAGGGGAATTGACTTGCCAAAGGCCGGATGGTGAAGTGCAGAAGCCAGTGCTGGTGTTACGGAAAGTGGGGACTGGCTGCTCACCCGTCTAAAGCCAATAAAGAGGCAAGGTTGGTGGAAGTGAGAGTTTGCTTTATTCTGGCAATTGGTGGCATGGGGGAGGGGAGACTTCTGTCCGAAGGCTGACTCTCTCTACTGACAATTACTGGGCAAGGCCTTTTATAGGCAGAGGAAGTGGGCTATGTACAGAAACAGCGCAGTCAGCTCTGATCGTCATCATGGAATGGGTCATGTGGTGTGTCTGACCAGCATCATCTCGATTGTTTCACATACCGTTAGCCTTCAGTTCCAGGGTTGGTTTGCTTCCATTTCCTTGAGGCCAGTTCTCAGAACTGTGACAGCTTATGTCAGGGCTACGGTCTGGTCATGATGTAGTTTATGTGCTGTTGTGGGTTTCAGCATCTGTAAGACACCTTATAGGATATGCTTAGGGTATGAGCTCTAGCCCTTGAGGAGGAATTAAAGGGCCTTGACTTTGCCTAATGACTAAACGGTTTTTATTATCCGAGCTGTGTCTGTGACCTACACCACAGCTCACGGCAACACCAGATCCTTAACCCACTGAGCGAGGCCAGGGATCGAACGCGCATCCTCATGGATACTAGTTGGATTTGCTTCCACTGCGCCACAGTGGGAACTCTAAAACTTATTCTTTGACCCAAGTTTTTCAATAGATAAAAGGCAGGCAGACGACCTGGGAAGGGAGGGACCGTAGGATTTTTACCCACCCCAGCTCTCCTTCTTAACCACCACATGAGGCATTGCACCCTGTTTCTGCCAGGACAGACAGAGGGTGGAGGAGGATGGGTCACTGGAGACTCCAATTAGAGAAGGTTGCCTGGGAGCAGAGTCTCTTTTCTCATGAGGATAAAGATGTCCTTGTGAGTCAGACTCCCGCCCATGAACCTGGGGGACATTGATGGCAGGGGAAGGTTTCTAAAGCCTTAGCTCCGAGGTGAAATAGGCACCATGCTGCAAATGAAAGGCCCTTTAAAGGTTGGCTGAAAAAAAAAAAAGGTAGAGCACACTGCTTTCAACTCGGGAAGCCCGAGAGTCAGGCATAGTCCAGTGTGGTCCGTAGGCTTTGGTCTTTTGTCTTGTCCAACAGGTGGTAAATCTGAGCGTGCTTGTTGCTGAGTGGGACTTGTTCCTGTTGGGATAATATTCCTTGGACCACAGGCCTGCTCATTTTCCAGGCTGTTTTTCTTTTGGAGAAACAGACTCATACTTTACAGTAACAAATGGCATAATTCAGGTGGAGCCTGGCTGGCTTTCCCACCGATTTTGCTCTTCCTCAGTGAAAACCACTTGGCCTCAGCCACCTTGTTAGACATTATTCCTGGTCTGTGTGCACAGTTGAAAGCCTGACTTTGCCCAGTGTGGAAGGTGGGCGTCTCAGTAATTTCTGGGCTGTTGGAAGAAAACAGTTCTTCCTTAGGGCTTGTAAGACCCAGAAAGCAGAGGATAAACTGTGTTTTTCTTTGCAGAATTTCTGCCTTGGGTGGAGGAAAGCTAAGCAGGGGAAAGGGATACCTGATGTAAATTTATGGAACACCTGCTATGTTCCAGGTCATGTTCTGTGTGATGGGGAGAGAGCAAACAACAAAATGGGCGAAAACCTCTGTTCTGGGGGTGTGTCAGAAATAGGCATTCGTGGGTCACCTTGCTATACAGTAGAGAATTGACAGAACACTGTAAACGAGCTATAATGGAAAAAATAAAAATCATTATAAAAAAAAGAAATAGGCATTCAGTACGGTGTGATAGAGGAGTTCCCTGGTGGCTTAGCAGGTTAAGGATCAGTATTGTCACTGCTGTTACATGGTCAAGGGAGTTCTTGGCCCAAGAACTTCTGTATGCTGTGAGTGCAGTGAAAACAATGACAACTATGTCTGTGTATATATCTGTATATCTATCTATCTATCCATCTGTCTATCTGTGTAGTGTGGTAGAAAGAGCACCGGCATTGGGGTCCCAGTCCTGAGTTTTTGTTTGTTCTTTTGCTTGTTTGTTTTCATTTTTTGTTTTGTTTTTTGTTTGTTTTGCTTTTTAGGACTGCACCCACAGCATATGGAAGTTCCCAGGCTAAGTGTCAAATTAGAGCTGCAGCTGCCAGCCTACACACAACACGGGACCAGGCCAGGGATCGAACCCATGTCCTCGTGGATATTAGTGGGGTTCGTTATCACTGAGCCACAACAGGAACTCCTGTGTTGGTTTGTTTTTGTTTTTACTAATTTATCTTCTAGTGGGTAAAGATAGATGTTAAGCAGAATAAAAGAGACAAGTGTATAGTGTATAGGCAGGTGATGTGTTCTATGGAGAAAAATGAAACAAGAGAGGGAGTTAAGGAAAGCAGAGATGGAGTGGAGGAAGTTATAATTTAATTAAAAATTTTAAGATTGAAATATAGGAAGTTCCTGTCGTGGCTCAGTGGTTAACGAACCAACTAGTATCCATGAGGTTGCAGGTTTGATCCCTGGCCTTGCTCAGTGGGTTAAGGATCCGGCATTGCTGTGAGCTATGGTGTAGGTCACAGACATGGCTTGGATCTCGAGTTGCTGTGGCTGTGGCGTAGGCCGGCGACTACAGCTCTGATTCAGTCCCTAGCTTGGGAACTTCCATTGCCGTGGTTGTGGCCCTAAAAGACAAAAAATAAATAAATAAATTGAAGTATAATTGAATAAAATTGTAAAATATTTAAAATGTACATGATGATGTAATATATGTACACATTGTGAAAAGATTACCTTATTAAGTTAATTAATACCTTCCATTGCCTCATATATCTACCCCCTCCCCCTTTTTTGGTGAAAACATTTAAATTCTACTCTCTTAGCAAATGTCAATTATACAATACACTGTTATCAACTATAGTCACCCTCTTAGACTGGCTTCTCAGATCTTATTCATTTTATAACTGAAAGTTGGTTACCATTTTACCAATCTCTCCTTATTTTCTCCACCCCCAGCCCCTGGCAACCACTTTGCTGCTTTCTGTTTCTGTGATTGGCTTAGTTATTTATTGCAGTATTTTCTTTGTCTGACTTCTTCCACTTAGCGTAATGCCCTCCCAGTTCATCCATGTTGGCGCCAGTGGCCACATTTCCTTCTTTTTAAAGGCTGAATGATGCTCCGTTGTAAGCATATACCAAATTTTCTTTATCCACTCATCTGTCAGTGAACACTGAGGTGGTTGCTATACCTTGGCTGTTGTGAGTGATGCTGCTATAAATACGGGAGTACAGATGCTGTAACCGAGCTAGTGCCCTGGGGTGCTCCTCGGCACAAAATCCTTTCTGTGCCCTCCATTTCTTGTGGCCTCTGTGACCTTCCCTGAGTCATTTTCCTCTCAAAATTTTAGTGCCAACTATTTTTTTATGCTCTAGAGAATGAATATGCTTATTGTATACATACATTTTTAAATGAAAATATCTTCTTTTAGATAAATTTTTCCTTTACTTGAAAAGTTAGTGGCTTCATTTATTATTACATGATAGGGTTGTCTAAATGCCTCTGTTGACATCTGCTGATTGAAAATGCTTTTCTCTGTTGCTGATTGGTTAGTAGTTTATTGGTTATCAAATTCATAATGCCTTTTAAAGATTTTTCAAAATTCACACAGTTATTTATATATATTTATATTGTTAATATGTTTATATATTTCTGTATTATATAGTATATTGTATATATTTATATTGTTATATATATTTACAATATAAATATATATAAATAACAATTGTGTGAATTTTGAAAAATGTTTAAAAGGCATTATGAATTTGATAACCAATAGTCTACTAACCAATCAGCAACAGAGAAATATATATATACACACACACACACACACACACACACACACACACACACACTTATAGTGTTGGTAGCAATAACTTTCTCTCTGCCCTTGGTTGAAAAGACTAAAAGTGAAGTTCCAAAGAGGAATTATGATTTTCAGGGCTGCTGGGAATTCCAAGTTTGAATCCAAATCTTGCCACCTAACCGCTCGTGTAGTCTTCAGCAGACCACTTAATATGATCCTCAGTGTCATCCTCTATAAACTGGGAATAATAATAAAATCTACCTCAGAGGTAGTTGACAGAATTAGCTGAAATAATGCACATGAAGAATTTAGATCATTGCCTGTAAATATAGTAATAATATCATTATTTATTATTACACTGGAAAAATAATAATAAAAATTCCACTGCACTGGAAAGCTATTTCACAATAGCAGTAGTGATGATGGAGATCCCGTCGTGGCACAGCAGAAACGAATCCAACCAGGAACCATGTGGTTGCGGGTTCAATCCCAGGCCTCGCTCATTGGGTTAAGGATCTGGCATTGCCTTGAGCTGTTATGTAGGCCAGCAGCTGTAATTCCAATTGCACCCCTAGCCTGGGAACTTCTGCCCTAAAAAGCAAACAAACAAAAACCAATGGTGATGATGAGGATAATTAAAATGTCATTGTGTTTACTATAAATCAGTGGTATTGTTCCAATGATACCGAAATTTGAGCAGGCATTAAAGTTATTTGGAGGGCTTGTTACCACAGCGATTGTTGAGCCCTATCCCCAGGGTAACTGTGTGGGGAAGTGCCTGAGGAATTGCCTTTCTAACATTCCTGGGTGATGCTGATCCTGGTGGTCCAGGGCACACTTAAACAACTACTTTTCCAAGCATCTTACCAGCATCGTCTCATTTGGTTCTTGTCGCAGCCGTCTAGGAGGCACACTGTCTTAGGTCTTTAACAAGTGAGGGCATAGGGAGGTTAGATGGCTTGCACATTGTCATGCAGCGCACAGTGGTAGAGCTGAGCCTTGTTCTTAACCTCTCTCTAAACCAGTGGTGTCGCTCTAAACCATTGATCTTTTTGCCACCCCCTTGATGGCCTCTCTTTCCCACCTTCCTCAACTCAAAGCCATTGCCAATAATTTGGATCACGTCCTTGAACAATCCTTATCTCCTCAGTCCCTCTCTTGCCTTGTGGGTTTGGCAGAGTCATAACTTGGTTAAATTCGACTCTGTCTACATAGCTGGAGAAATATACAAAACTGTAGCAACCTTGCTAAGAGCCTCCAGTGGTTCCTTGATGCTACCAGGCAACCACAATTACACTTTCTCCATCCACTCACTCTTCCACTTTCTTTTCTTTTAAATTTAATTTTATTATGGCAAGAACATTTAACATGAGAGCTAGTCTCTTAACAAATGTTTAGGTGTACAATGTAGTATTGTTAACGATAGGCACAATGTTGTACGAAAGATCTCTAGAGTTTTTCAACCTAATTGAGGTAAATGGGAACTGGGGAGTTGTTGCTTAAGGGTATAAACCTCCAACTATTGAATAAGTAATACTGGCAGTCTAATACAGAATGCAATGATTATAGTCCATAATATTGTATTATAAACTTCAAAGTTGCTGAGAAAGTTGATCTTAATTGTTCACACCACAAGAGGAAATAATAACTATCAAACTGAAGTGATGGACACCTTAAACCTACATGATGCCGTACGTCCGTTATAGCTCAATTAAAAAAAATGCTGAAAGGAGAAAAAAGTCCAAAAGAAAAGTTACCTCCCCGAGCTTAGGATAAAGCAGGGACAAATGACTTCTTTGTCCTTAAAACAGTGGTTCTCCCACCACTCCTGGGCATCTATCTAGAGAAAAACGTAATTTGAAAAGGTACATCCACCCCAATGTTCATTGCAGACTCTTTACAATAGCCATGACATGAGAGAAACCTAAATGTCCACGGACAGAGGAATGGATAAAGAAGATGTGGTACATATATGCAATGGAACATTACTCAGCCAGAAAAAAGAATGAAATAATGCCATTGTAGCAATACAGATGGAACTTCAAACTCTCATACTAAGTGAACTTAGACAGTGAAAGACAAACATCATACAATATCACCTATATGTGGAATCTAAAAAAAAAAAAAGATACAAATGAACTTTTTTTGCAGAACAGAAACAGACTTAGCAGACTTTGAAAATCTTAGCGTTACCAAAGGGGACAGGTGGGGGTAGGTGGGAGGGATGGACTGGGGTTTGGGATTGGCATATGCACACTGTGGTATATGGAATGAGTGGCCAACGGGGACCTGCTGTAGAGCACAGAGAACTCTGCCCAATATTTTGTGACTGTCTTTGTGGGAAAAGAATCTGAGAGAGAATGGATATGTGTGTATAGATGACTGGGTCACTTTGTTGTACAGCAGAAATTATAACAACCTTGTAATTTACCTATACTTCAGTAAAAATTTTTTAAAAATGCAAAAAAGAAAACCCAGCAAAACAAATAAAAAAAACACACTAGTGGTTCTCAGCCAAGGGAGATTTGGTCTTTCTGCCTCCCTCCCCTCCTCCACGCTCAGGGACATTTGACAATGTCTGGAGACATTTTCGGTTGTCACATCTGGAGGGAGGCTCCTGGCATCTAGGGAAGCTGCTAAACATCCTATGATGGACAAATTGCCAGCCATGCCCCCCAGCCCCCCACCCCTGCCCCAGAATAAAATCATCCAGCCCCAAATGTCAACCGTTCTGAGGGTGAGAAACCTTGCTTTAAAGAGTCTATCTGAGAAACTCTGGGATCACTTGAACATTAATTTCATCCACCACAGCCTTTGCTGACACAAAGGGCCTTATTGACTTGATCCGGACAGTGTTTCCTTTCCCAGGGGGGCCGCCTCTGAGAGCAGGAGCGAATTTCATTTGATCCCTCGTAAATCTCTGAAATGGAAAACAGGTCCCCATATTCACCCCCCGCCCCGCTCCCAGGCTTTGAAGCCCTCTGAAGTGGGCCATGGCAGTTAGCTCCCAACAAATTCCCCAGATGCAATTTAAATGTCATTTCAAGGCTGGGACTAGGGCATGAATATGTAAGACGTAAATTGTTGGGGTTTGCCTTCATCTTGGATGGCTTTTACTCCATGAGAAAAACGAGTTGCTACTTGTGGATAAAGTTCCCTTTCCTTCCGTATTACTAACAAGCCCGGCCAAGTGAACCAGACTGTGTCTGCTAGAGAGAAGAAGGCTGCTTGTTTGGGGGACGATATTAGATTCTGTTGTGTTCCCAGAAGGCCGTAATGATGGTTCAAAACCCACAGAATGGATAGGACATTTGTCCTAGGTCATTGTGTCCTGGCTACAGCAGAAGCATTGTGGCGTACCAAACATGTCTGGGTGGTCTGGGTGGAGCCGGGGGGTGGTAGTGAAATGAAGTCACCTAACCTTAGGTGGAAAATTAGGTAGCTTTTAGTTGATCGGATAGAAATACTGAAATTACCAGACCCGGAGTTCCCGTTATGGCTCAGCGGAAA
This sequence comes from Catagonus wagneri, assembly GCA_004024745.2. Lineage (NCBI taxonomy): Eukaryota > Metazoa > Chordata > Mammalia > Artiodactyla > Tayassuidae > Catagonus > Catagonus wagneri. The sequence continues at coordinate 2,043,812 of PVHT020000063.1, forward strand.
GGAATCTGACTAGCATCCATGAGGTCGCAGGTTTGATCCCCGGCCTCGTTCAGTGGGTTAAGGATCTGGCGTTGCTGTGAGCTGTGGTGTAGGTCGCAGACATGGCTTGGATCTGGCATTGCTGGGTCTAGTTCGACCCCTAGCCTAGGAACTTCCATGTGCTGTGGGTGCGGCCCTAAAACGACAAAAAAAGAAAAAGAAGAAGAAAAAATTACCAGACTCTAGAGGCAGAGATGAATCCTTTCTGATTCCGCAGTTTGAATCCCAAAAGCTGGGTGTATGTCTGTACTTTAAAGACAAAGAAAAAGGTACCAAAGGGGGCGGGGGACAGAAGGAGGGAGGGAAGGATGGAGGGAGGGTGGGAGGAAGAAAGAGAGAAACATTTAGCACTTTTAAATTCCATGGACTCCAGGAAAGAATATCTATTTTAGTCTTTTTGGAAGAAATTATGCCTCCTACATCTCACTCCCAGCCCCTACCCAGAAATTAAGTTTGAATGTTAATATGAAAGCGACCTCTCTCTTCTCTGAATGCTGCTTTTGATTTTGACAGGGTATCTACAAGGCTGCTATTAGACAAATTTTCATTAAGTAATAAGCTAGTTCTTGGGCAAAACAGAAATTTTTTGTCATCTCATGTGAACATTGAAAAAAAGCCATAATTAGGAAGAAAATCACTAATTGTAAGGCACAAAATTTGTTTGCTAAGAATAGTCATTAGGAGACGATGAAGGCATTAGCAACTTCGATATCAGAAAACAACTATTAAAATGCAAGTGGAATTGAGGTATTTGCCCAGACATAATAATGGCTTTACATTTACAGGTCTATAATTGTGGCTTGATTTCAGATAGTGTTGGTACTTTTTAAGGAACAATAAGCAGTGGGCCTAAATACTTAAAGTACTGTGGCTATTGGGTTCCACATTACAGACTCAAGTTTTAATTTCTGGGGAACATTACCATAGAGAGTACTGTCAATGCTGTTATTGCTTTGGGATTTTGATGAATTGGGCAAAACCGGGACAAAGAGTAATGTTTCTGTGGCCCAGACAGTTTCTGATACCAGCTCTGCATGTAAAATGCCCCCATGTCTGAGATCAGTGTGAAGTTTGTGCATCACTGCCTGACATATTCCCCTTTTCGGGAATAACTTTTGTTGGTTTTTGATTCCTGACAAATACATGCTTTGGAGAAAATTGCAGGAATGCAGAAACTTGTAATGAAGAAATTAAAAATACCTCTTAATTCCATCAAGCAGAGAGCACCAGTGTTAACATTTTGTGTACTCTCTAACCTTTCTATTTTATTTGAAGTGTTTTGTTGAATCATAGTAATCATATGATAAAGAATACAGGTTTTAAGTGCCTAGCTCCCCCCCCCTTTTTTCTGCAGTACCCATGGCCTACGGAAGTTCCCAGGCCAGGGACTGAATTGATTGCACAGCTGCGGCAATACCAGATCCTTAACCTGCTGCACCATAGTGGAAACTCCTAAGTGTCCAACTTATAAAAAATTTTTACTTATACATCAATGTATATTCACCACCTAGACCAAGATAAATAACATTTCCAACAACACCCCTCACCCCCCCAATGCTCTTTTCAATCAGTAACTCATCTCTTCATGTCTCTAGTCCCATGGTACCCTGTTCTGGTCCTTCTCACAGTAGATATCATGATTTTGAATTTAATATAAATGGACTCCTATGGGCTTTCCCCCATGGGTCTAGCTTCTTTTATTCAATACTGTATTTGTGAGCTACATCTATTTATGGTATGTAGCTATACCCTTTGTTACTGCTCTTCTGTTATTCTGTTGTAATTCCATTGTATCCTTTACCACAGTTTATCCATTGATGAACGTTTGAGTTGTTTCCTTTTTTTAGTTATTATGAATAAAGAACAAACATTCTTGGGAGTTCCCATGGTGACTCAGTGGAAATGAATCTGACTAGTATCCACGAGGACGAGGGTTCGATCCCTGGCCTTGCTCTGGGTTAAGGATCTGGCATTGCTGTGAGCTGTGGCGTGGGTCACAGATGAGGGTTGGATCCGGCATTGCTGTGACTGTGGTGTAGGCTGGCAGCTGCAGCTCCTATTCAGCCCCTAACCTGGGAACCTCCATATGCTGCAGGTGCAGCCCTAAAAATTAAAACAACAACAACAACAACAAAAAGTTAACTCTAATTACTAACCATTCCTTACACCATTTAAGAGTGTTTTTGACTTTTACTTTCATAAACAACATTGCTTTGTACATTAATGTAATTCGTTGTTTCCTTAGAATAGATCCCTGGAATTGGAATGGTGGGGTGAAAGAGGGTGATCATTTAACATTTTTTTTTTTTTTTTTTGCTTTTGGGATCCTTAACCCTCTGAGGGAGGCCAGGGATGGAACCCACATCCTCGTGGATACTAATCAGGTTCATTACCGCTGAGCCACAACTGGAACTCTCCATTTAACACTTGTTGTTACAAGTTTGCCAGTTATCCTCCTGAAAGGCAAGACTCATTCAGAAGAAGAGGTGCCTGCTTCCTCCTGCCCCTGTGAGGTACTTCCATGCTCTGTACGTGGAAAATGTCAAGCTGCACAGGGGAGAGTGTATGCTGCGATCATGACATGGCTGCAGGGGAAGGGAGGGAGCCAGAATGATTAGGTTGGCCTGAGATGACTTGGGTATGGACTTCCTTGACCAAATGGCTAGGGTGTAACAGGGGGGCATGGATTATCTGGACTCATATCCTCCACATGCCATCTTTACATTGGGTACTTAGTTGGTAAAATAGCTGTCCTGTATTTATGTTTGATTTTTGGAGAAAGAGATATAGAGTTCAAGAGCTACTGAGTGGCCCATTCACTGTGTGAAAGTCGGTTGGGATAGTGGAAAATGCCCTGTATTCAGATCAGGGTTGAATCGTGACTCTGCAGGTAGATGGCTGAACCTCTCTGAGCCTCCAGCTGTAAAAGCGATAGCGAATGGAAGTGGGGACTGCTTTCTTTCGGTTCGGTCGCCTGTTTTCTATTCCCCTCTCCTAGCAAACCCATGTGTTGTGGTCACTGTGGGGCAGTCACATGCAAGCCATTTTCTCTTTGGAAAACCCTTCTCTGGATGCTCCTGTTCAACAGTCTGTCTTAGACAAAGAGCAGGCATGTGACCTAAGATCTGGAATTCTGAATGGAGGGATGTATTCACAAGATGGCATGAGCATCAGCTCAGTCCAGCTGCAGGAGGGCCCTAAGGAGAGAATAACAAACAACTTCTGCCAGGAGCCTTTGTGTTTAAATCCTAGCACTTCAGTCTTCCCACTGATGAACTCCTCTTGGTAAATTCCTTCTCTGCTTGTGTCAATTTCTGTTGCTTGCAGTCAAAGACCTCCCAACTGAGAAGCAGCTACCCCTTAAGGTTTGGGGTGTGTGTGTGTGTGTGTGTCAGTTTTCAAATGAGAATTAAATGAGAGTGCACATTAGCTCAATCAGAAAGTTTGAATTTGGGGAGTTCCCGTTGTGGCTCAGTGGTTAACGAATCCGACTAGGAACCATGAGGTTGTGGGTTCGATCCCTGGCCTCACTCAATGGGGTAAGGATCCGGCATTGCTGTGAGCTGTGGTGTAGATCACAGATGCGGCTCAGATCCTGCGTTGCTGTGGCTGTGATGTAGGCCCGTGGTTACAGTTCCGATTAGACCCCTGTCCTGGGAACCTCCATATGCCGCGAGTGCGGCCCTAGGAAAAGACATTAAAAAAAAAAAAAAGAAAGTTTGAAGTTGGAATGGGGGGAAGTCTTGATTTCCAGTTTTCTTTCATCCTACAACATCCTTATTTTTGCTAGCAACTGTCCTGTTTCAACAGCAATTTTTACTTACAAAATGCTTTATAAGCATGATATAATTATCCATCCTGATATGCTGTGCTGTGGAACTCCTTTGGAGAACAGACAATATGAACTGCAAAGAGCTGAGAATTAACTTATCATCTGTTTTTGGTGGGGGGGTAGGTTTTTATTTCTTCTATTAGTTTATTTACAATGTTTTGTCAATTTCTGCTGTACAGCAAAGTGACCCAGTCATATATGTGTGTGTGTGTGTGTGTGTGTGTGTGTGTGTATTCTTCTTCTCACATTATCAGGTTCCATCCCAAGTGACTAGATATAGTTCCCTGTGCTATACCTCATTGCTTATCCATTCCAGATCTACTAACCCCAAACTCCCAGTCCATCCCACTTCCTCCCCCTCCTCCCTGGCAACCACAAGTCTGTTCTCCAAATCCCTAAGTTTGTTTCTTTTCTGTAGATAGATTCATCTGTGCCATATATTAGATTCTAATTGTAAGTGTTATCATATAGTATTTGTCTTTTTCTTTCTGACTTACTTCACTTAGTACGAGAGTCCCTAGTTCCATCCATGTTGCTACAAATAGCATTCTTTTGTTCTTTTTAATGGCTAAGTAGTAGTCCCTTGTGCATATATACCACATCTTAATCCATTCATCTGTTGACGGACATTTAGGTTGTTTCCATGTCTTGGCTATTGTGAATAGTGCTGCGATGAACAGCAGCAGTGTCTTTTCCAATGAAAGTTTTGTCCAGATATTTGCCCAGGAGTGGGGTTGCTGGGTCATACAGTAGTTCTATATTTGGTTTTTTGAGGTACCTCCATGCTGTTTTCCTTAGTGGTTGTAAACTTATCTTCTGTTTTGAAGAAATGTAAGGGATGTGGTAGAGCTTCTTGATTGTGGCTCAGAGACTGATTCTAATTGTTATTTATGTATTTATTTATTTTGTCTTTTGTTGTTTTAGGGCAGCACCCGCGGCATGTGGAGGTTCCCAGGCTAGGGGTCTAACAGGAGCTGTAGCTGCCAGCCTACGCCAGAGCCATAGCAACACCAGATCCGAGCCACGTCTGCGCCCTACACCACAGCTCATGGCTATGCCGGATCCTTAACCCTCTGAGTGATGCCAGGGATCAAACCTGCAACCTCATGGTTCCTAGTCGGATTCGTTAACCGCTGTGCCACGACGGGAACTCCCTAATAGCTATTTTTAATTCTGGTTCAGCTGATACTGCTTTAAGTTCTTTACCTTTGCTTCTATTACTTTTCTAAGTGACATAGGAAATGGCATACTTGACCCTGCCCCAAATATATTTATTCAAACATTTATTTATTTATTTTGATATTTTAGGGCTGCACCTGTGGCATATGGATGCTCCCAGGCTAGGGGTCGAATAGGAGCTGTAGCTGTCGGCTTGTGCCACAGCCACAGCAATGTGGGATCTGAGCTGCATCTATGACCTACACCACAGCTAATGACAATGACAGATCCTTAACCCACTGAGCAAGGCCACAGATCGAACCCGTGTCCTCATGGATCCTAGTCGGTTCATTAACCACTGAATCAAGAAGGGAACTCCTACTCAAACATGTAAAATGTCTCTATTCTCGTATAGCTGGGTGATTTGAGAAACATCACAAACACAACAAAATTCCAGTTTTACTTAAAATATTGAGACCAAAGTATCATCTGTCAGGGGTGTGGTGCTTGAATATTTCTCTTAAATACTTCATTGCTCATTATATTGTGAATACAAGGACACATCTATAGCACAGTGGTTAAAGGAATTGGCTTTGGAGTTAGAGCTTGGTTTAAATCCCAGTTCTGCCGTTTACAAACTGTCACTGTGAAAACACGAACTTTCTCAACAGTAAAATGGAATAATAATGCTATTAGCCTAAGCTCATCGTGTTTCATTCTCCAGAATTCTGAGAGTCTTGGGGAAGCTTTCCGCAACACAATACTTCCATCCTCAGTTCAGATTAGATTTTCTTGTGATACACATTCACAGAACAGATTCTCCTAGAGACACAACTGTGGTTGGAGTTGTTACTCTTTCATTAGATTATTTGATTACATCTGGTGTAATACCCTACCCTGCACTAGCCTGAGCTCCATGAACTTAGGGCCAACTGTGGCCATCCTTTTCATTACATATTCTCAGTGCCTTGCTTCTGGTTGGCACTCAATAAATACTTATTGAATGGATGAATAAGTGAAGGAATGATTTCCCATAGAAGATTAACTGAGATTGTGTGTATAAACCTCAGTGTCCGTTGTGTCATAAGAACTGAGTAAATGTAACCTCCCATGAAGAAAAACACCAAAAAATAACCCCCTAAACCAAAACAACCCTCCCAACAACCAAATTACATATTATGCCAGAAATGAAGAATTGAGACATTGTTGTCATTACTACATGATAATTTGTCAAGTTGAGTTGTGCTCCTTGGAACAAATAACACATGATTTCTGTTATTTAAAACAATGAAGGTTTATTTCTCGCTCATGTGACATCTTCAAGTGAAAGCCCAGCTCGGGGTGGCCTCCTGACTCCCACAACAGAATAAGAAGGCCCCGAAGGGCCTCACACCAGCAATTAAATACATAAATGTGGAAATAATACTCGACATTTCTACTCAAAACCCATTGGTGGGAACAAGTCACATGATACCTCAGTCTCAGTCATCTCAGGCGGGTGTAACAAGATAACGTTGACTGAGTGGCTTAAAAAACAAAAGATTATTTAAAAAAGAAAACAAAAAACCTAGAGGGGTTCCTGTTGTGGATCAGTGAGTTAAGGACTGGACATAGTCTCCATGAGGATGTGGGTTCAATCCCTGGCCTCACTCAGTAGGTTAAGGATCTGGCATTGCCTCAAGCTGCAGTGTAGGTTGCAGGTGCTGCTCGGATCCAGTGTTGCTGTGGCTGTGGCTTAGCAGCAGCTGCAGCTTTGATTCAACCCCTAATCTGGGAACTTCCATATGCCTCAGGTGTGGCCTTAACAAGGGGAAAAAAAAAAACTGGAAAATGCAGGCACTGTCCAATCAGAACGAAAAGTTGCAGAGATCCCTGGCTGTGCCAGGTATGGGTGCTTTCATTTCTAATTTGAAGGGATTAGAAGAAGAAGAAACCAGATTGAGAGGGGATGAACTTGGGAGCTCAGGCAAGTAACCCCAACGAAGGATGATTATTTCAATATTTTAACCACTCACTTGGCTGTACAGAGTTGTGCTGTTCAACCCTCAGTCCTGGGTGGAGCTGGGCCTCAACAGGGCATGACTGTCCCAGAGCCTTGCTTAAAACATTTGCTAAGGAGCCTCATTTTACAGACAAGGGATTAGGAGCCAGAGAGGGCAAGGAACTTGGCGTCAGGGCACCCAGCGGACTGATGAGGGAAAGCCCAACTCCCGACTCCTCAAGCTCTCTCTGCCTGCACCTCCCAAGGCTGGAGGAGAAACAGGACAGCTTGGGGCAAAAGGCAACTGGGATGCACCAGCAGAAAACCAGCATCGCTGGGCTCTGTCTCCACCTGTGGAAAACCTGGCCGGGAGCATGGATCAGAGTCACATGGGAGTCAGAGGGCTTGGTGCCTATGAAATACTTATGCCGTCCCTCCTGGCCATGATGGCAGAGGAAAGGTGGCTGGCCCTTCCTAGGAAAGACTGGCCTGGGGACTTGAACCACTCAAAAGGCCGGACCTCTGGAGTTCCCATTGTGGATCAGCGGCCACGAACCCCACTAGTGTCCATGAGGATGCAGGTTTGATTCCGGGCCTCACTCGGTGGGTTTAGGATCCAGCGTTGCCATGAGCTGTGGTGTAAGTCACAGATGCGGCTCAGATCTGGTGTTGCTGTGGCTGTGGTGCAGGCCGGCAGCTGTAGCTTTGATTTGACCCCTAGCCTGGGAACTTCCATGTGCATCAGGTGAGGCCTTAAAAAGATTTAAAAAAAAGAAAGGAAATTCCCTTCGTGGCTCAGTGGTTAACGAATCCAACTAGGAACCATGAGGTTGCGGGTTCGATCCCTGGCCTTGCTCAGTGGGTTAAGGATCCGGCGTTGCCGTGAGCTGTGGTGTAGGTTGCAGATGCGGCTCGGATCCCGCGTTGCTGTGGCTGTGGTGTAGGCCGGCGGCTACAGCTCCTATTAGACTCCTAGCCTGGGAACCTCCATATGCTGCGGGTGCGGCTCTAGATAAAGGCAAAAAGACAAAAATAAATAAATAAATAAATAAATAAATAAATAAATAAAAGGAAGGAAGGAAGGGAGGAGGGGAAGAAGGAAGAAAGAAAGGTCAGATCTCCAAGTTGCCTTTTCCTTGCTCAGCACTTTTTGGACCCCGATACCAGGAGGTAGCGTCAGCCCTTGGGTGGGTGCAGGACCCCAGGGCGTGGAAATTTCTCCCATCACAGCCCGTACTGTCCTCTTTCCTGATCTGAGACAGGGACAGAGACAGAGAGGTGGATAGAAAAACCAAGAAATAAAGAGAGAGAGACCCAGAGCTACAGAGGGAGCTGAGCGACAGAGCTGGAGGAGAAAAACACAGAGAGAGGCACAAAAATAGAGGAAAATAGGAACAGGATTCCAGAGGGATGGAGAGATGCAGTAGAAGAGAGGCCAAGAGAGACAGGTAGGGTGGTGGGAACCAGCCAGACATGATGTAGGGGTGATGAGGAAATGAGCAGCGACATGTTTTGCCATGTTTATGGATTGAGCTGCAAAGAGCTGGTGGAAAAGAAAGGCGGTTGAGGTGGGGTGGGGCAGGAAGAATGACAAGGACACAACAGTCTTTTCCTGGCATTCTAACGTCTGTTACTAGACAGGCAGACTTGGACCCACCCCCACCGCAGCCCATGCATTTCCACCAGCCCGCCGCTCTGCCAGAAGGCACCTCTCCCAGGTCATTGCCTCTAAGGTCTATTTATTGCTCCAAAATTTGGGGCCAGGAGGAGTCCCTGCCGGCAAGCTCAGGCAGAAGCTTCGATTTAGATCCTGGACTTGGCCCCCAGCCACTGCAGCTGAACAGGAGGAGCGGTGGGAGGACAGACCACCGGGGCGGCTTTTTAACACATGGAGGGTGGTGTTTTTTGAGGCAGGGAGCGTCCTTCCTGTTACCTAGGGATTTAAGTCTTGGCCTTACTCCTTCCCACGAGAGAAACACTTTAAAACCCACATAAATTTCGTCATTCAACTCTGGCTATTTTAACAACAGTTAAAGAGCTCAATAATAAAGAAGCTCCCAGTTATTAAGGATTCACAAGGAGTTCCCGTCATGGCTTAGTGGTTAACGAACCTGACTAGTATCCAGTTGGACATGGGTTTGATCACTGGCCTCACTCGGTGGCTTAAGGATCCAGCGTTGAGCTGTGGTGTAGGCTGGCAGCTGTAGTTCCTATTTGACCCCTAGCCTGGAACTTATATATGCAGCAGGTGCAGCCCTTAAAAAAAAAAAATTGCAGTGTTAGTGTAAATCGGCTACACTAAAAAAAAAAATACAACAAGTAAAAATTGATCAATCCATTTAAAAACCTTAGTGTTAGGAATGCTGCAAGGGTTTTGTCCTCAGACCCTTGTATAATGTTATGAAGAAGGCGCTGCAATTTCCCATTTAACAGGTGAGGTCGCTGAGGCTCGGGGAAGGGAAGAAACTTGCCCAGGATCCTGGGATGCCGTTTCTGTCTGCGGCAGAGCCACTGTCTCTGGCTATGTTTCCCAGTCACTGTGCCTCCTGCCCACCCCGCACCCGTTTTACAGCTGACGTCATCAAGGCTTGGTGCGTCTACCAACTTGCCCGAGTTCCCATTGAGAGGAGGTTGCAGAATGAGGATTTGCCCTGAGGTCTGTTTATTGTCCGGCCTCTGCTCTCACCTCCCGTTTACTGCGTTGGGGGTTTCCGGAAACAGACTCCCTCCCTGCAGATGTTATTGTGCTTTGTGAGGAAGTGAGGAAACTTAAACGCTCCAATAGGGCCGTGTGCCCGCAAGATGGTAAACTTCATCTTAAGTGTATCTTCCGAAAAAAAATATTTTTTAAGGGAAATAAAAGCTCCAAGGGTCACCAAGTGGAAAATGTGACCTTGATTCCTGCTATTTTTATGATAGAACTGCTACTGCCTCCACTGACCCTGCTTTTCTTCCATCTCATGGCTTCTGCATATTTATGGCTTCTTTTGTCTTGTCGTCTTCTCCTGCCTGCCTTGTGTTCCTGCCTTCTCTGTGTGCCTGTGGTCTTCCACCCCATTGCCTCTCTTCTTTCTTCCTGTCTGTCTATCTATCTATCTCTAAAGTGGGAAATTGGACATGACTTGCTAGGTGTCACCAGAACTCTCATCGGACTTAGAATCTTGAAGGCTCATCCCTCCGCCAACAGTGAAGTGCCCTGGAAACCAGTTAAACAGTCACCTGTCATGGGATGTACCTTTACAGCTTCCCTCACCCCTTACCCAAACCATTACCCATAGTCATAAGGAGATTGCCTCCCCCTAACCCTCGAATACTGACTCAGCCCAAGAACAAAGCTGTGCTAATAGGAACTACGTGTTTTCATATATAACTAACTGATCCCTAAGAAGCAGGGAGCCTGAGTTCTCTCTCAGTGCTACTGGACAGTCTCTTGGTCAGTAAAACTCGCTTGAGGTCTGAGCGTTCTAGCCTCCTGCCTCTTATTTTCCTCTCGAACGCCATCTATCTATCACTTATCTATTTATTTTCCTACTGTCTATCTATCTGTCTATCCAGTGTCTGTCTATGCATCACCTATCATCTGTCATCTATCTCTCTGTCATCTTTCTGTCAACTATCAGTTACCTCTTTTTTATTACTCAATGAATTTTATTACATTTATGGTTGTACAATGATCATCATAACCAAATTTTATCGCGTTTCCATCCCAAACCCCCAGCGCATTGCCCCAGCCTGCAACCTGTTTCATTTGGAAACCATAAGTTTTTCAAAGTCTGTGAGTCAGTATCTGTTCTTCAAAGAAGTTCATTGTGTCCTTTTTTTTTTTTTATAGATTCCACATGTAAGTGATAGTATTTGATGTTGGGGTCTCACTGTCTGACCAACTTCACTTAGCATGATGATTTCCAGGTCCATCCATGTTGCTGCAAATGCCTTTATTTCTTTCCTTTTAGTGGCTGAGTAGTATTCCACTGTGTATATATACCACATCTTCTTTAGCCACTCCTCTGTCGATGAACATTTTGGTTGTTTTCATGTCTTGGCTGTTGTATAGAGTGCTGCAATGGACAATGGAGTACTTGTATCTTTTTGAGTCATGGTTTTCTCTGGATAGATGCCCAGGAGTGGGACTGCTGGATAAAATGGTAGTTTTATTTTTAGTTTTTTAAAATCTCTCGCTCTCTCTCCATCCATCCATCACCTGTTTATCTACTATCTTTCTATCACCTATCTATCTTGACAATTATCATCTGTCTTTCAAATCAGCCTTCCTGAGACAGGAAGATCAAATTGGATGGTGTCGTAGGTCTGGTTCCCTGAAAATAGGATCTCATATGGAGATTTGCCTGCAGCTTTAGGATTAGCACTGTGGAGGAGTTAAGAAAATAGAACAAGGCAGAGGAGAGGTTGAACTGTGATGCCGTCTTAAAGTAACCAGCAGGGCCTTCCAGGGGCAGGACCCTCCCCCCCAGCCTCTGTGGTGGCTCCTCTCTGAAGTACCTAGATAATAGTATCTGATGAGCATTTCCAGAGCTGCTTTACAAAGGTGACGACCTCCCACCAAACGGAAGATGTTAACTACTTGTTAACCATGAACTTGTGTCCCCCAGGCCTCCAGGAGCCTAAGGGTGAATAATGTTAACCCTTGTGACTCCACCATGCTAACATCACCACCGACCAATCTCGGATTGTGCATGAGCTGATCACAAGTCCTGTGACACCCCCCCGACCCCCGCGCACCTCACCTGGCCTTTAAAAATGCTTTCTTGAAACCCATCTAGGAGTTCAGGGTTTTTCAGCACCAGCTGTCCTGGGCTCCTTGTTTGGTGCCCTGAAATAAATGCTGTACTTTCCTTCACCACAAACCTGTGCCTGTAGATTGGTTTTACTGCACATGGGTGAGTAGAGACAAGTTTGGTTCAGTAAAATTAACAAGGGCCTCGGTGGATCCCCTGGATGCCTTGGGCTGGGCTGGGTGTTCAGAGTTATTCCCTTCAGGCAAGCAGGCTAAGTCTTTATGCCTTGACATTGAGCCTGTGAACTGGAGATTGGCACTTGCCATCTGCCTCTTCATGGATGGAATCATGAGCCACTGCGGCTGCCGACCCTCAAGAGCACCTGAGAGGAGCTCAGGGTGGAGATCAGGAGGGAGGCCCTCTGTGCTCTGGGGACACTGGCAGAACAGGTGTTCAGATAGTTATTTTCAGGAAGAGATTTTTATGAGCCCAATCCTTGCATCTCCTCACATCTGGAAAAGCACTGAAATCCTTCATGGTGATGTCTGCTTCTCGTGACTGGTGGTAACCTTCATGAGACTAGCAGCAAACTTATGCAGAATGTGTGCTTGGTTGCATGTACCTCCCCTTCACCAAAGTCTTGTATGTACTGATATTCCCCTCTCTTTGGAGCAATGTCTCAGAGCTGTCTGATGCACCTCCTGGGTCATAGTCCTCATTTTGCCCCCAGTAAAACTTAAGTCACAACTCTCGAGTCGTGCATTTTTTTAAAGTCCACAAGCCGTCACTGGATGTGGGTTGCCCTTGGGGTGGAGGAGCCATGACCACTCTCTTCCATGGAGGTACCTCTCTTCCATGGAGTCCCAGGGAGCGAGGCAGCTGAGATCTGTTAGCTACCAGTACCCCCAGCCACAGGGAAAATGAGAGCCTGAGAGGGGATCTGGGTGGTGCCCCATAGCAGGCTCGCCTGATTTTTCCATTTTTTTTCTTTTTTTAGGGCCAGACCTGCAGCATGTGCCAGGCTAGGGGTCGAATCGGAGCTCTAGCTGCTGGCTTACACCACAGCCACAGCAACGCCAGGTGTGAGCCACATTTTCAACCTACACCATAGCTCACAGCAGTGCGAGATCCTTAACCCACTGAGCGAGGGCCAGGGATCAAACCAACGTCCTCTTGGATATGACTTGGGTCCATTACTACTAAGCCATGATGGGAACTCCTATAAAGCATATTTAAGAGTCAGATTGGTGCGAGGGTGGGGGGCTTGCAGGGTAAGTGATCGGCTCACACACAGTTCTCTGACTGGCTGGTGGTGAGCTAACAAGGCAGAGTCGTGGAGGGAGGTTAAAGTTGTGATCCTTGAATTCCAGGAGGCCTGGGGGCTGTGTACTCAAGGTCTGCAAGCAGTTAACATCTTCCATTTGGTGGTGCTGGTGGGGATTTTCATGTTTGTGAAACAGCGCAGGAAACGTGCCTCAGATAGTGTTATCTGGGCACTACTGAGAAGAGCTAGAGCAGAGGGAAAAACCCCATAGAGTCCTGCTCGTTACACTTTTCCGCTCAGCCAGACTGCCTTTCATAATTCCTAATTTCTCTGAAGTTTGCTTGTGGATGATTTCTCTCTCTTTTTTTTTTTTTCCTGCTTGGTCTAGGTCTCTCTTTCCTCTCTATCGAGTTTTCTCTATGAAGTTAAAATCGAGGCGGATTGTGATGGAACATGATGGAGAATAACGTGAGAAAAAGAATGTATGTTCATGTATGACTGGCTCACTTTGCTGTACTGCAGAAATTGACAGAACACCATCAATCAACTTTAATAAAAAAATAAAAGCGGGGTGGAGACGTAATTGCTGCACGATACCAGTATAGCCTTGTCAGTCACGCTGTCCCCTCCCTCCGCGGCAGCTAAGATGTGGCCACGTTCCCTCTTCTTCCCCCTAATGGATTTCCAAACTCAGCCTCTGGAATGACGCCTTGGCTGGCTTTCCAGCTTCAGCCTCTCAACCTTCATTTAATGATTTTCGGGTGGTGACAACTTATGTGTCCCACCTACTCATTGGCATCTGGCTGATTTTCTCATCCGGAGGAATTTAGCCTGATTAATGTCCAACCTTCATCCATGGCATTTGGGTCGTCAGAACCGAAGTGTACTCAGCCCATTCCCAGCCCTTCTGAGCAGAGACCTGTCACCTACTCCAGGACACATCTTAGCTGCCGCGGAAAGGTCTGGTAGTGGTCTGTACCGAGATTATGAGCTGCAGTATTTTCTCTGTTCAACCCAGGAATCAAATGACTCTGGCTGGGAAGAGCCGATAGATGTTAAAAGCAGTTTGGTTGATTCAGAGCTTGCTTGGCTTTGCCCAGGCAGCCTGGTGTGAAGTCTTGGAATGAAACTTTCCCACCTTCTCCATCCAAGATTGAGCCAAAAGAGTCTATTCTTGGAGCAGATAACTTTTCAGCACTGAGTCGGCAAGTGTTTGTGATTGGTTTTCACACATCCTTCTGGACAGGAGACAATTTTTGTTGTAATTAAAATTTAAATATAAGAGTTCCTGTCATGTTTCAGTGGTTAACGAATCCGACTAGGAACCATGAGGTTACGGGTTTGATCCCTGGCCTTACTCAGTGGGTTAAGGATCCAGTGTTGCCGTGAGCTGTGGTGTAGGTTGCAGATGTGGCTTGGAGTCTGTGTTGCTGTGACTGTGGCTGTGGCATAGGCAGGCGGCTACAGCTCTGATTTGACCCCTAACCTGGGAACCTCCGTATGCCGTGTGTGCAGTCCTAGAAAAGGCAAAAAGACCAAAAAAAAAAATAGTATTTAAATATAGAGTTATTATAACCCCAGGTACCTTAGAAGGGGGCTCTTGGCAGAATGGTGAGTGACATGGGAGGTGTTTTCTTTTCCTTTCTTTCTTTTTCTTTTTAGGGCCACACTTGCAGCATATGGAAGTTTCCGGGGCCAAGAGTCGAATCAGAGCTGCAGCTGAGGGCTGTGCCACCAGCCACGGCAACACTGGATCCAAGCCGTATCTGCGACCTACACCGCCGCTTGTGACAGTGCCGAATCCTAAATGGATTAAAGCATGAGCCATTGCAACTGCCAGACTCCAGTTCACAGCAGCTCAGGAGCGAGGCACTCTGCTCTGGGAAAACTGGCAGAATAGGTCTTCAGAGTGTTAGATATTTTTAGGAGATGATTCTATGAAGCTAATTCTTACATCTCCTTGTATCTAGAAAAACACTAAAATCCTTTATGGTGATGTCGGCTTCTCGTGGCTAACAGTTACCTTCACAAAACCAGCAGCAAAATTCTGTAAAATGTGTGCCTGGCTGCATGTCCCTCCCCCTTCACCTCTTCACATGCACACTGATATTATTTCCCCCTGCCTCTTTGGGGCGATATTTCAGAGCTATCTGAAATACTGCCACCCGGGCGATTTTTTTTTTTAAACGACTCACAACAAAAATAACGACATCATGGACAATAATGAAATAATCAAACAGCAACAGATGGAAAGGAAGAATTCCAGTTAGGCTGGGGAGCCACATAAATTGCTTGGGGTGCTAGTTGGCCAAACCAAATTCAGTTCCACTAGCCAAAGAGTAACAAGAGACTATCCTCTAGCCAGAAACATTAGCCCATCAGTCCCGCTGTCCAATTGTCCTTCGGGTGCGTGGGGGGCAGGGCAGTAATTTCAAAGCATCGCCCGCCACTTGGCATCAAAGAGCCCTGTTTGTTCACTGACACCTCATAAATCAGAACCAGGGAATCCGATGAATTTTTCCTTTTGCCTTTTAGTTTCCTTTTATTAACAGAGTCTTTTAGAAATCAGTTTATACTTGTACGAAATCACAATCGTTCACACAAAGGGAGCAGATGGTACCGAAATCTGGAGATAAGGCCGGAAAGCATCTCCCATAACCGGCGCTAACAGAGCCTTGTCTTGGATATAAAAGCACCGGAATCTAATTGCAGGGTTGGTTTTTTCCAATTCTGTATAACTATGTGTTTCTTTGTGTGTTTCTTCCCCTCAAATTTAATGCTTCTCTTTGAGCTCCTGTCAAATAGAAATCTGAGTAGAGGAATGGAGACTGATTTTAAGACTATGGTTTTCCTGGAATGGTGTCTCTAAGACTCTAAAGGCCTTGCCATCCCCGCCCTCTGCAGAACCCTCTGTTGAGGTGCCATATTTCGTGGCATAGGAATCCTCCGCCTGACTGCAGGTGGCTGGGCAGGGCGCTTGAGCCAAAAGCAGCCTGTGGAGGTGGTCTTCTGTGAGAGTCCTGCCTCCAAGTAGGCTTATGATTAATTGGCCCAATTAAAGTCTCTTTCTGAAAGATTTGAATAGAGACATTCTCTTTTCTTTCTTCCTTCCTTCCTTCCTTCCTTCCTTCCTTCCTTCCTTCCTTCCTCCCTCCCTCCCTCCCTCCCTCCCTCCCTCCCTTCCTTTCTTCTTTTTAGGGCTGCACCTACGGCATGTGGAGGTTCCCAGGCTAGGGGTCTAATTGGAGCTGTAGCTGCCTACCTACGCCACAGCCACAGCAACGCCAGATGCGAGCCACATCTGCAGCCTACGCCACAGCTCACGGCAATGAGGGATCCTTAACCTGCTGAGCTAGGCCAGGGATCAAATCTGCGTCCTCATGGATACTAGTCCAGTTCTTTACCGCTGAGCCACAGTGGGAACTCCCTGAGTATGAGACATTCTCATAGCAAGTAGGAACCTTGTCTCTTTACTGATTTAGCATCATTGTATGGCCACCCAATGAATACTTGATAAATAGATCAAATGCATGGACCCTTAGGCAGAATTTTTTTGAAAAATGAATCTGCATCCATTTCTATATAGTTTACTCTTTTCTTCAGTTTCTAGGGAGCTAGGTTCCCCCCCAACCCTACCACACACACTTTTAATTGTTATATTATTATTATTAATTTTCTTGGGATAGAGTTGACTTATAATGTATTAGTTTCAGTTGTACAGCAAAGTGAATGAGTTATGCATATAAATATATCCATTTTTTTCCCATATAGGCCAAACTGTTGAGTAGATTTTCCTGTGCTATACAGTAGGTTCTTTTTTTTTCTCTCTTTTTTTAGGGCCGCATCTGGCCAGGTGGAGTCAAGTCACATCTGTGATGTACACCACAGCTCATGATAATGCCAGATCCCCGACTCACTAAGTGAGGCCAGGGATCAAACTCTTATCCTTATGGGTACTAGTCAGGTTTGTTTCCTCCGAGCCACAACGAACTCCTACAGTAGGTACTTGTTAGCCATCTCTTTTATACAGTAGTGTGCATATGTTATTCCTGTGCCCCCAGTTCAGCCCTTCCCCCCAACAGTTTCACCTACGATAACCATAAATTTGGTCTTGGCATCTCTAAAGTCTATTTCTGCTTTATCAATAAGTTCCTTTGTATCATTTTTATTAGATTCCTTTAATTATTTTATTATTTTATTTTATTTTTTGGTCTTTTTAGGGCCACACCCATGGCAGGTGGAGGTTCCCACCCAGGCTAGGGGTCTAATCGGAACTGTAGCCACCGGCCTATGCCATGGGCACAGCAATGCCAGATCTGAGCTGAGTCTGCAACCTACACCACAGCTCACGGCAACTCTGAATCCTTAACCTACTAAGCGAGACCAGGGATCAAACGCGCAACCTCATGGTTCCCAGTCGGATTTGTTTCCACTGCACCATGATGGGAACTCCTAATTATTATTTTAAGTAAATTTTATTTTTTTTAGAGCTACTTTCGGTTTGCAGCAAAATGGAGCAGAAGATACAGAAATTTCCCATGTACCCCCTGTGCCCCTCCCCCCGCCCTCCCCTATTATCAAGATTCTGTACCAGCATGGAACATTTATTACGACTGATGAACTAACACTGACACATCGTTCTCACCCCAAGTCCACGTTCTATATCAGGGTTCACTCTTGGTGCTGCACATTCTGTGAGTTTTGACAAATGTGCAATGACACGTATTGCCACTACAGTATCATCCGGGAGATTTTAACTGCGCCGAAAGCCCTCTGTGCTCCATCCCTGCAGCCTTCCCTCCCTCCAAATCTGGAAGCTACTTTTACTGTCTTTCACCTTTTTTTTTTTTCACTGCATCCATAGTTTTGCTTTTTCCAGAATGCCAAGTGGCTGGAATCATACAGAATGCAGCCTTTTCAGATTGTCTTTTTTCACTTAGTAATATGATTTAAGATACCTCATGTGTTTTCATTGCTTAATAGCTCATTCCTTTTTAGTGCTGAATAATAGTCCATTGTCTGGATGGACCACAGTTTCCTTATCGGTTCATCTACTGAAGGTCATGTTGATTGCTTCCAAGTTTTGGCGATTATGAATAAAGCTGCAGGTTTTTGTGTGGATATAATTTTTTAACTCCCTTGAGTTAATACCAAGAGAGTGATTGCTGGGTTGTACGGTAAAAGTATGTTTAGTTTTGTAAAAAAAGAAAAGGAAAAAAAAGCCTAGTTGTCTTCCAAAATGACCGACCAAATCTTCTTGCATTCCCATGAGCGAAGAATAAGAGTTTCTGTTGCTGCATATCCTGGCTAGCGTTTAATGTTGTCTTTGTCGTGGATTTTTGACTATTCTAATAAGTATAAAGTGATATCTCATTGTTGTTTTAATTTGCAATTTCTAGATGACAAAGGGTGCTGACCATTTTTCATATGTTTATTTACCATCTGTATGTTTTCTTTGGGGAGGTGTCTGTTCAGGTCTTTAGCCCATTTTTTGTTTGTTTACTGTTGAGTTTTAAGGGGTTTTATATGTTTTGAGTAACAGTCCTTTATCAGATGTTTCTTTTGTAAATATTTTCTCCCAGCCTGTGATTTGTCTTCTCGTTCTCCTGATCATTGCTTTGATGAGCAGTGTGATGTAGTGTTTAAGCATTTGAATTCCGGAGTCATCTGCTCCAGTTTGAGTCCTGATTTTGCCACTTGGGCAATTGATCATTCCATTCTGACTCTCGGTTTCCTCATCTGTGAAATAGAGATAATAATAACATCACACTGTAGGGTTGTTATGAGGGGTTTGACAGCCCTGGCTGTAGTTAGTAAGCACTGTTTAAGTGGTAGTCATTATTATTGAAATTTTTCTCTTTTTTTTGTGTGATTTGACCCATCATTAATTTGCTCTCATCCTTTACTTACTTGCTCCATCCTTCACTCACGCCATTGGAACCATGCTGGCTTCTATACCCACCTCAGCATCTTCTTCCTTCTGTTTCCTCCTCCTTGAGTTTCTTTCTTCCCAAAACACTCATGGCTTGCTCTTTCATCTCATGACTCAGGAATTTTGTCAGTTATGGCAGGAGCTGCCTAAAAGCAAGGGGTTTCCTATTGTTATGGAGGCTAAGCCCATTGCCTGGTGTCCCTGAGGGAAGGGTATACAGGAGGACGAGGGAGCTGTTGGAGGAGAGGGGTGTGTGGCTTAGAGAGCCCTGCTCTCTTGGAACGTTCCTGGGAGGTAGCAAGACCTCAAGGGAAGGCAGGTGGTGCTCCTAGCCTGCCAAGGATCCTCCATCCCCAGGTGTGGTCTGTAAACCATAGAATCCTTAGCACTGAAGGCCCCATGGAGACTGAAGCAGATGTTACTCGGGTGATACCCAAGTGGGTTGATGTTTGGGCAGACACTCTTTAATGCCCACTGCAACATGAAACCAGTTCCTCTGTGTCAGCCTTGAGCAAGAAGCTCAAGGGATGGGGTTTCAGAGTCCAAGGGCCTTGACCGTATAATGTCAATGTATAACTAATATAGGAAGTCATATTTCCTTCACCTCTGGACTTCATGAATTACATGTGAAATAAATTCCCAAGCTCATCCCTGCCCATTGTAACTTGAGAGAACCTGGTTACTAGGACAAACTTTGAGCAAGCTATACATTGTTACTGCTTTAAGTGAGTGAGATTTGGGAATTTTTATCACAGCCTCAACTAAATTATTCTGACTGATACCCACATCAAGCTCTCTAAAGACACTGTTGCAAAATTGTTGAAACCAAAAAAAAAAATTTTTTTTTAAACATTGGAGCTGACGTATCTTTACAGACAAAATTTTTTGGCTTGGAAGACATGTCCAGAAGGAAGTGGATGTTGCTATATTTAGAGCATGAGGCAAAAGTGCTGTGTTTGGAGTATTCAGACAAACATGCTCAAAATCATGTTCAAAATGTTCCACCTATCCCCTGATTGGAAACATTAGCAAAGCATACAAGTTGACAGTGTTTTACTTTGTATGTTGCACAGCCAGTGCTCATGTGCACACCCACACTCGCACACACACCCACACTCGCACACACATATACAGTGTAGCTACAAGTTGTTGGGTTGCGAAAAACAGCATTTGATTAAGTTCAGAGAAGTTAGGTTAGGTTCAAGATCAAACTATGACCTGATGGAGACCCCACAGAGACCCAGGACTTTGTATCATCTGTTGTTATTTTGAGCCTTATAAAGTTTTGTAAAAACCATATAGAACAAAAAGATCCGCTCCTGTCATCACAGTGGATGGAATTTTCATGGAATTTGCGTATCAATTTCTTGTTGAATTTTCATTATTTGACCATCGTCGGTCTTATCCCCCTCATTCATTTTGATGATATATTTTTCCCTCCTGGGACATTTTCCTCTCAGTTTAATAAGCTACTTTTTGGTGTTTGTATTTCTCTTATCTAATTTCAGAGTTTCCATAAAGAACGGATTTAGGAGTTGAGCTGAAAGGGAGGTTAGGACTAGAACTACATTTTCTCTAGTGCTTAGGACTGAGAAAAATTCAGCTGTGTAGATCGAGAGACGGGGGACGCTGCACATGGATGTTGCGGGGGAACGAAGCCCTCCTCACCCCCAACCATCCTCTGGCACCATGGCTGTCATCCTTTACTCTAAAGGCAGTGGTTCCCCACTCTTCTTCTGTGTGTTCTTCTGACTCTCACAAGCTCACTGTTTTGTTGTATTGTTGCATTTGCCGAAGAGAGTAATGGATTTGTGACCGATCAGTTAACTGTAAGACTCTGAACAAGTTGCTTAGCGCCTTAGATGGGGAATGATGATGTGACTTGATTGAGTTATAAACTTACAAAGGATCATATCCGAGAATGGCAGTCTTAGGATGAGGGCCCAAGAAACACTCAATTCAATTCTTTTCCTACAGTAAATGAGAGAAGTAGCATAGCCCAGCGGTTAAGTGTGCAAGCTCTGTAGTAACACAGCAGGATTCAAGCCCTCCAATCTATCTTTTGCCAGCTCTGTGTAAGATACTTCCCTTCTGTAAGCCTCCTTTGTTGCACCTGCAAGCAGAGGGTAAGATGGGGCCTGATATGCTGTGAGCATCAAGTGAGATATCAAGTAGACTGTTTGGTATGTGGTCAACACTCAAGAAATGGTAGTTCCCCTGAGCTTCATTGTTTGGAACAAGTTTTTCATCTCCAAAACAAGCCCACAAACCCTGATCTGGAATCGGTGAGGCCATATGTGTCTGGGAATTCAAAATGCTCTGGAAACTAGAAAGATAACGGTGCATACACCGTGCATTCCACAGCGTCCTGCCCCCGAGGGGGTCTGCGGGGCGCTTCCTGATTGGCTCATGACTGCAGCGAAACACCGGAAGGTTTATCCTATGTGGGGTGTGGGATAAAGGGGCTAAATGATCTCAGGTTCAGCTCAAGCCCAGTTTTCCTGCCAAATGAGTTTGTGACAAAGGTAATGGAAGTATGTTTGGTTTCCCGAGCTTTTTCTGACTTCAGAGACCTGTGCGATCACCGTGATTTCTCCCATTCTGTGTTGATGATGAGCTCTTTCTGTTACCTGTTTCTACTTTAAGCTGAGCTTCTCCTACATTTCTCTGCTTTTACTTAATTTTTCAAGGCTTCCTTTGAATGCTTAGCTGTCTCCCCTTGAAATCCTGCGTTTTCACTTCTCCGTCTCCATACTGTACGCACTCCTGGATCTCTCTTTTCCTTCTGGATCTCACTGGCCTATAGCCCATTTTCATTTTCTTTCTTTCCTTTTTTTTTTTTTCCTGTCCTGCCTTACATTCTCTCCAGATTCTCTTTCCTGTTGCCTCTTTTCCTCTGTGGATATCAGTCTCGCCTCTGCATTGAGGGCTTCCTGCCCCGCCCCCCCCGCCACGTGCTTCTTTCTTTTTAGGGCTGCACCTGCGGCATATGGAAGTTCCCAGGGCAGGGGTTGAATTGGAGGTGCAGCTGCTTGTCTACACGACAGCCACAGCAACACTGGATCCAAGCCACATCTGCGACCTGTGCTTCAGCTTGCAGCAACACCAAATCCTTAACCCACTTAGCAAGACCAGGGATCGAACCAGCCTCCTCACAGACACTATGTTGGGTTCTTAACCCGCTGAGCCACAACAGAGACTCCCTTGCCTCTTCTGGTGTAAGGTCATCTTCTGTGTGCCATTTTCTTTTTGCCCCTTTTGTTCATTGCCAGTGGCCCTTGGCTCCGTCCCAAATGACCATATCACCATCTTTCTTCTTTAATTCCTTCATCTTCTGCAGATATCCCTCTTTGTCCACTTTTTATTTAACAATGCCAATAATATCATTATGATAATTTATTGAGCTCTTACTGTGTACTAAGCACTTTATATGGATCATTTCATTTCATCCTTACAACACACCATGAGGTAAGAACTCTCTTAATCTTCATATTTCAGATGAGAAAAAATTCAGGCTGAACGATAAAGCGACTTGCTCAACTAGTCAAGTACCAGAAGTGGAATTCAAACATGGTTCCATTAACTCTTTACATTTAATCCTTGTTGCATTAAACTAATTCCAGAGCTTATGATTTCAATCACTATGCCTGCATTTCCTCCACTGGAGAGAAAATTACTGATTAAGATATTAAGAACCTTGTAGATTCTTATTTTGCCTCACCTCTGCCTGACGACTCTTCAGTAGGCCACTTGAATACTGGCCTATCCAGATTCATCCCTTTCAATCGCTGGATTTTTTTTTTTTCTTTTTAGGGCCGCATTTTGGCACATGGAAGTTCCTGGGCTAGGGGTTAAATTGGAACTGTAACTGCTGGCCTGCACCTCAGTTCAACAACACCGGATCCAAGCCGTGTCCCTGCAACCTACATCACAGCTTGCTGGATCGTTAACCCACTGAGTAAGGCCAGGGATTGAACCCACATCCTCATGGATATTAGTTGGGTTTTTAACCTGCTGATCTACAACAGGAATTCCAATAGTTGGTTTCTTGGTTCTTATCTTTTCCTGGTGATACGTTGATATTATTTCATAATCCCCACAGACTTAGGGTGGACTCTAAGAACAGTCTCAATTTCAAATATTTTCATTCTCACAAACCACCATTGTGGCCTGGAAGTAGATCCTGGGCAGTAAGAATAGCATCTGTTTCCTTTGTTACCCTGTGCCTGCCTCAGACCACATCATCCAAAGTCACTTCTTGGCCAAGTGACTTCATAGCATGGACTTGCCAGGTATCTGTGAATAACTGAACCCATAGTTATTATATTAGTCATGCTAGACTTTGCCATGCTGCTGTAAAATAAACCCCACATTTCTGATTTAATACAGCAAAGATAAGTATTTCTTTCCTATCACAATCAGAAGTGGTTCAGGTGGCTCTCCTAGTCTTTCCTCCTTGAGCAGCGACTCATGGGTCTGGAATGCTTCCATCTTGCAATGCCACCATCTCCAAGTTCTTTACTTCCAGCCACTCAGATGGGAGAGGGGGTGTGGCACGTTCATAGACTATTAGGCATAAGAATAATCATTATCATTTCCATTTTTCAGAAGGGGAGACATGTTTAGGAAGGTGACTTCTCATCTAGGTTTTCCAAGATTTTCCAAGCCAGTAAGTGATAGATTCCAGACTAACATTATATCTGCGACTCTTCTTTCCACTCTATTTTTGGAACTAGAACTATTTTGTGTATATTGATGCTTCCTGTCTCGATTCATTTATTCATAGTAAGTTATTAGAATTTCTCTTCCTTTCTCCTGATCATTCAAGCAAAAGTTCCAGGGAGGACTATCTTTGGTTGAACTGGGCGACATGTTCATCCTCAAACCAATCGCTGTAGCCCAGAAATTGCTGTATTCTAATTGGTCAGGTCTGTGTCATGTGTTAAATTCTAACACAAGAGGAAATGGAGTAGAGGATGTGAGTAGAGCATTCACCCCTGCTCTATATGATGGGAACAGTGGGGAATCACCCCCCTCAATAAATCCAGAGTGCTGTTAATTAAAATAAGGCAGTAGGCATCAGCCAGGCAAACCAAGATAAGATCCACCAAGTTGAACAACTGTATGAAGAAGGAAATATAAGAATTAGCGACTAGGGAAATAAATTAATGGAAGCACGACCTGACCAATCAGAACACTGCATTGTCCAGGCCACAGTGATTGGCTGGGGGTGATCACATGGCCCAATCCCAACCAAGAAGAGCCCTTCCTGGGGTCAATGAATGAACAAATGGTGTTGCTTTGGTGGTAGGGGAGAGAATCCTTCCAAATGGTGAAAAGTGAATTAAGGACAAGTTGATGGTACAATGACGAAACATTTTGCTCATTGCGTAGTTTTTGAGTAGGGCTCATCTTGCTTAGGGGCAGTTTTCAAGGACCCAGAAACTTTCAGGTGCACAAGTGATCATGGTCTCTCTGCCCCTCTTTGACTTCTCTTAGTCCCATGGAAGCTTTAGCTGTTAGCCTGTTTATACCCTGCAAAAGAAACTCCACGAGGAGGAGGTGGTCCCGTCCTCCCCTCACCCCCAACCCCCAGGCTTATCCCTTCCTTTAATATCCTCAGGCCTTTCCCTCCTCTTTAGAGAATTTTTTTCTCATCAGCGAGCTGAAAAACAGCCAGGAGACCCATCAAGAGTTCACTTACGTGGGCAAAGTGACTTCTACAGTGCCAGGCCTGGAGTTCGTTTATCTCTCCCTGATTCAACGAGATTTTGTCTATAGGCCTTTCTGCTATGTTCCTCCAGAGAGAGGTAAACTGCCTTTAAGTAATTGCTGAAGAAGGCATAAACCAGGGAAATTTGATTTGAGCATGCAATTTGAATCAGGAAATGCTCATATAAATAACCGGGGCAGCTGAATGCAGCAGGTTTGTGCTCTATAGATTTTTTTTTTTTTTAATCTCAGGGTCCTCAGAATAGAATAGAAGTTCTGCCACAGCAGTTTAAACCATCCCAGGCCTTTGCCTGTTGGTCCTGTGCTGGCTAGTTTGGCTTCATTAACTGCTTGTTAATGATGTTTCGTAAGTTGAAGTTGACTCATTAACTTGTATAGCTGGAAACGAAAAAAAAAAAAATGACTGTACCCCAAACAATACTGTAATCTAGAGAAGTGACACAATCTTATCCAAAACTCCCCACAATTTTTTTTCTTTTTTTCTTTTTGAGGGTGTATCTGTGGCATATGGAAGTTCCCAGGTTAGGGGTCGAATCAGAGCTGTAGCCACTGGCCTGCACCACAGCTGCAGCAACACCATATCCAGTCCATGTCTGCAACCCACACCACAGCTCACAGCAATGCCGGATCCTTAACCCACTGAACGAGGCCAGTGATCAAACCCCCGTCCTCCCAAAGACAATGTTAGGTTCTTATCCCCTTGAACCACAGTTGAAACTCATGATTCACCATTTTAGAAGCTCTCTCCAGACATTGTCTGGACTATAGTGGGAAACAGGTATAGAGGCAGAAAAAAATTTTTTTTTTTTTTCTTAAGGGAAGCCCTTTTCTGAGCTGGTGCCATGGACTGAAGATAATGCCCATGAGCCTGCAGAGGAGTAGATGGAATCAAGAACTATTTTGGTGATAAAGCCGTCAGGGTTTGTTGATATCTTAGAAGTAGAATCTCGTAGAAAGAACTGAAGGATGACTCCAGAGTTCCTGCTATGGTGCAGTGGATTAAAGATCTGGCCTTGCCATAGCTGTGATGTAGGTTGCAGCTGCAGCTCAGATAATATCCTTGGCCTGGGAACCTCTGTATGCCACAAGTGTAGCAAAAACAAAAAACAGCAAAACAACAACAACAAAAACAACCCCATGGTTTTGTTTTACTTTTTTTTTTTTAGGGCTGCACATGGAAGTTCCTAGGCTAGGGGTTAAATCAGACCTGCAACTGCCAGCCCATGCCACAGCCACAGCAACGTGGGATCCAAGCCTCATTTGCAACCTGCACCACAGCTCATGGCAACACCGGTTCCTTAACCCACTGAGCAAGGCCAGGGATCGAACCTGCACCCTCAAAGATCCGAGTCACGTTCATTTATTGCTGAGTCACGACAGGAACTCCTGACCCCGTGCTTTTCGACATGAACAGCTGGACAGATATAGATGCCATATGCTGAAAGGTAGATGACGGGGTTGGAGCCTGGCGATGGATAAAAGCACAGCTCTGTGGGAGACAGAATCAGGTTGAGACGCTCCTTGGTGGGCCAAGCCGGCTGTCTTCCAGTAGACTTCTCTGTAGCCCCAGTGTTAAAGCCCAATGCAGGGGTGTATTGGGTGCTAAAAAGTATTTGTTGAATAAGGGAATCTAAATGATACGCTTAAAAGCTACAGATGACTAATGGCTTCTAGAACAACAGATGATCCAAAGTCCGTAGCCATGGCTAATTAAACCAATCCAGTCTGCTGTCCAAAATATTGTATGCTAGAGAACTCCGCCTCCTCTCCCCGTTAATTGAACAAGCCCCGTCTTTCTGGCTCTTGTAGTCCATTGTTCTTCCAGTGTAATTAGCCTTTGTGTTTTGACAGTAAAGGAGACTCTGGTACTTTGATAAATGGCTTGTTTCTGGGAAAGGAGTACTTGTAAATACAAACCCCTTCTTCCCTCCTTTTCCTCCCACCTCTTCCTCCTACGTTGGGAGGCCCTTGGTACGTTGAGCTGTGTTTCTGAAAGAATAGCAACACGGAAACATAGCAGGCAGGTACATTATGTGTGATAGAACAACCTTAAATGGAGTTCACCTTGTGGCTCAGCAGGTTAACAACACAACGTAGTGTCTATGAGGATGCGGGTTCCATCCCTGGCCTTGTTCAGTGGGCTAAGGATCTGGCGTCATCACAAGCTGCAGTGTAAGGCTGCAGATGCAGCTGGGTCCAGGGTTGCCACGACCGTGGTGTAGGCCGGCAGCTGCAGCTCTGATTCAACCCCTAGCCTGGGAACAGCCCTAAAGAGAAGAGAGCGAACAATCTTGAAAGGTAATTTTAAAAAAATCCTTGTGTTTTAGCTGAGCAAACCAAACAGAGCTCAGAGAGTTAAAGACTCAGAGGGAGTTCCCTGGTGACTCAGTGGACTACGGATTGTTGCTGCTGAGGCTTGGGTCACGGCTGTGGTGCAGATTCAATCCCTGATCTGGGAATTTCCACATGCCAGCGTCACCATCAAAAAGAAAAAAAAAAGGCAAAAAAAAAAATCCTCACAATAACTGGGAGGCTGGGTTGAGATTCAGATCTGTCTAGTTTGTCTGACCCCCAAAGCCCATGTCCTTTCTGCTATTCTCTGTCTCCCTTAATAGTAAGCAGCTGGATATTACTGAGGAGCCTCTATGTATCTCATTAAAAATAATTTATTGAGATATAAGTCACAGGCTACATAATTAACGCATTTCAAGTGAGCAGTTCAAGTGCTCATCTATTAAGGGAAGAAATAGTTTCAGCTCTCATTCTTAGTAAGGAACAGCATCCTTCCTTTCTGCTTAAATCTGTTACCTCATGTGATTTGTTCTGATCTTCTCATCAACCCTCTGGCAGGCGGCGGCAGTGGGTGGATTATCATCTGCATCTTACTCATGATAAACTGACACTGTCACGCACGGCTTGTTGTTAGCGTACCTGAGTACGGAACCTCAGACAGTCTGACCATCAAGTCCACTCTCTTAGACTTGACATGATCTGCCCTTTCACAGCTGTATAGCCCTTCTCAATTGACAAAGATGGTTGTTTCATGTCCATGGTCTCATTTGATCTCCACCCCAAGGCTGATTTGCTAACGGATATTTTTAGAGCTGAGACCAGTATGAGAGACCTTCTAAACCAGTTCAGCTGGTTTCTCTTGTCCTGACCCAGAGTGGGGCACTGAATTTCTCAGAACTGTCTGTTGTGATCTCACGTGCATTAGGCTGGCCACTTTCCAAAGAAGAGGAAATAACTAGTGTGGTTGAGGATACAGAGAAGTTGAAAACTTGGTGCATCGCTGGTGAGGATGTAAAATACGGCAGCCACCACGGAAAACAGGACGGAGCTGCCTCAGCCAAAAATGAAATTTTCCATGGTCCAGCAATCCCACTTCTGGGCATATACCCTCCCGCACCCCCCAATTCAAAGCAGGGTCTTGACTTTTTAAATTTTTTTAGGGTGACCCCTATGGAAGTTCCTGGACCAGAGGTCCAATTAGAGCTGAAGTCGCAGGCTTATGCCACAGCCACAGCAACGGAGAATCTGAGCCGCATCTGCAGCTTATACCATAGCTCAGAGCAACGCTCCATCCTTAACCCAACAGGTGAGGCCAGGGATTGAACCTGCATCCTTATGGATACTATGTCGGATACTATGTTTTTAACCCACAGAGCCACAACGGAAACTCCAGGATCTTGGCTTTTTTAGATTCCACATATAAGTGGGTCTCCATAGTATTTGTTTTCCTGTGTCTGGCTTATATCCCTTAACACAATATCTACCAGTTTCTTTCATGTTGTTGCTATTGGGCAAGATTTCTAATTAAAAAAAAAAAAATGGCATTCCCTTCATGCCTCAGCGGTAACGAATCTGACTAGTATCCATGAGGATGCAGGTTCAGTCCCTGGCCTTGCTCAGTGGGTTAAAGATCCAGCCTTGTTGTGTGGCTGTGGTGTAGGCCGGCAGCTGCAGCTCTGATTCGACCCCTAGCCTGGGAACTTTCATATGCCGCGGGTGTGGACCCAAAACACACAAAATAAATAAACACATAAATAATAAAAAGAATTTAGAAAGCAAGGAAATACATTTTATTGGAACATAGGTGACTGAAAATGTGTTAGTTTCAGCTGTACCACACAGTGAATCAGCCATGTACACATCTGCCCATCCTTTTTCAGAGTCTTTCCATCCTTTTTCAGATTCTTTCCCCGTATAGGCTCTCACAGAGTATTGAATAGATTTCCCCAAGCTATAGAGTAGGTCCTTGTTGCCAGTCGGTTTTGTACATGACAGTGGGTGTAAAAAAGATTGCTGTCTTTTGTATTCCATTATGTATTTACCACATTTGCTTGGAATCTAAAAAATTCAAACTCATGGAACCAGAGGGTAGAATGGTGGTTTTCAGGGGCTGGGGGTGGAGGAAATGAGGAATTGTTGGTCAAAGGGTACAGACTTTGAGTCATAAGAGGAGTACATTTTGGAAATCTGATGTACAGCATGGTGACTGTAGTAATGATACTATAGTGTGTACTTTAAACTTGCTAAGAAAGATCTTAAGCATCTCACCACACACAGTGTTAACTATGTGAGTTGATGGACGTGTTAATTAATTTGACTTTGGCTGTCATTTCCCATTGCATGTGTATATTGAATCATCATGTTGTATGCCCTAACATAATTTTTATTGGTCAGTCATATCTCAATCAAGATTGAAAAAATAAGATCAACAACAATGTATAGCACAGGGAACTGCAGTCAGTACCCTGAGATAAATCGTAATGGAGAAGCATATAAAAAAGGATGTACCCTGAGATAAATCGTAATGGAGAAGCATATAAAAAAGTATGTACATTTGAATCACTTTGCTGTGCAGCAGAAATTAACACAATATTGTAAATCAACAATAGTTCAATAAAAATTGAAAAAAAATAAGATAATGCAGCATGAAAAACTAACTCAAGATGAAATTGACAGAACATTGTAAATCAACTGTAATGGAAAAAATAAAAATCTTAAATAATTTTAAAAAATTTAAAAAACTAACTTAATACACCAAAATTGCCCCCCTGCCCCAAAAGCAGGGTCTTAAGAGATGTTTGTACACTGGTGTTCACTACAGCAGTAGTGGCAATAGCAAAGACTTGGAACCAACTCAGATGTGCATCAATAGATGAATGGATAGGGAGTTCTCTTGTAGGGCAGTGGGTTAAAGATCCAGTGTTGTCACTGCCATGGCTAGGGTCATTGCTGTGGTGTGGGTTTGTTCCCTGGCCTGGGAACTTCCACATGTGACAGGTTTGACCAGAAAAAAAAAAGAATGGATAAAGAAAATGTGGTACATACTTGAAAAAGAGTATTATTAAGCCTTGAAAAAGGAAGGGAATTGTGGTACTTGCTATAGCATGGATACAGGTGGAGAACATTATATTGAGTGAAATAAGCCAGCCACAAAAGGACAAACACTGTATGATTCCACTTACATGCGGTATCCAAAGTAGTCAAAAGCAGAGGAATAGGAGACAGAGAGGTGGGTGCCAAAAGCTGAGTGGAGGGAAGGGAAAATAGTGTTTAGTGGGTACAGAGGTTCAGTTTTGCAAAACGTAGAAATTCTAGAGACCTATTACACAACAATACTTAACACTCTTGAACTGAACACTTAAAAATGGTTAGTGGGGAGTTCCTGTTATGGCTCAGCAGTAACAAACACAGCAATTATCCACAAGTTTGATTCCTGGCCTTGCTCAGTGGGTTAAGAATTGGGTATTACCATGAGCTGTGGTGTAGGTTGCAGACAAGCCCCCAGTCTGGCATTGCTGTGGCTGTGGTGTAGGCCGGCAGCTGCAGTTCTCCCCCTAGCCTGGGAACTTCTGTATGCCATGGTGCGGCCCTAAAAAGCCCCAAAAGAAAGAAAGAAAAGAAAGAGAAAAAAAAAGAAAGAGATGGACACCTTGGATGCTTTCCTTATTTTTTTGATGATTTGATGTACAGAAATTTCTAGAGCACCCAAGTGCACAGTTCCATTGAGTTGATCCCAGTGTGGACTCCTGACCGTGGACCTGGGCTTCCCTGCAGGCTGCTAGACCGTTGGCCAGTGGGGATGCCCTTTCTCCAGGCTGTGGGGCCCTCTGAGGCCTCTCCTTCCAGCAGTAGATTTTCCTTTTTCATGCTTGAACTCCAGAGGCCCCCAAGGGCTTCTGCCTTAATTAAAATTTAAATTCACAAATCATTTCTTAAACTGTCTCATAGGCAGCCAAATAATCACAATCATTAGCGGGGTGGTCAGAGTCACTCTGGCTTTATTGCTTCTTGAGACAGCAGCTTAGTCCCAGCCGGTTACGCCATCTCCTACACCCTTCCTCCCCGTGGAGTTTGCCCAGAGAACTCTGTTTAAATACCCGTGTTTTCTGCTGTAACAGTGAGTTCCGTGGTCCCTGTTCCTGTCTCCACCCCTATCTCCTGCAGCTTATTCCTGCCCTGGGGACATTGCTGGGGAGCATTTTCAACTTGGGGACCAGCCAGTTGGTGGAGAAGGTCTTGAGGGGCAGGTAGGCAGTGAAGACCCTCTGCACGATTGAGCAGGCCTCCCTGTGAGGGGTCCCTGGGCCCTGGCCTCTGCTACTGGGTAGGCGGCCCCTCGGAGCTCTCCATTCCTTAGCCCAGGTCTTCCAAACCTTGGCATTGTCATCGTCATCATCATCATCATCATCATCATCATTATTATTTTGCTTTTTAGGGCCACATCTGCAGCATATGGAGGTTCCCAGGCTAGGGGTTGAATTAGAGCTGTAGCCGCTGGTCTACACCACAGCCACAGCAATGCCAGATCTGAGTTGTGTCTCCGACCTACACTACAGCTCAAGGAAATGCTGGATCCTTAACCCACTGAGCAAGGCCAGGGATCGAACCCACATCCTCACAGATACCAGTCAGATTCGTTTCCGCTGTGCCACAATGGGAACTGCCCAGCTTCAGAGTTACTGACATTTTGCACCAGGTAGCTTTTGCTGGGGGCCTGTCCTGTGCCTTGTGGGATGTTTGGCAGCATCCCTGGCCTCTGCCTACTGGATGCCAGTAGCAGCCCCATGTTGTGACCACCAAAAGTGTCTTGATTCATAATCAGATGTTCCCTGAAGGTACAGTCACCTGCTGAGAACACCTGCTCTAGTCTACTGGCCTAAGGCCAAGCCCCTGGATTCAGATTCCCTTCCTTCTTTCTCTATAGTTCTCTGTCCATATTGCCAAACCCTGATGTTATTTAAAGCCATCCAATACTGAAAAGCTGCTGCCGCTGCTTTACCTGGGCAACAGGGATTTGGATCCTCAAAAGAAGGATTCAGACCTAGGGTGTATCCAAAAGAGCCTGTTTATTTTTCCTGGAGGGTGGGGCTGGTTGGATGCGCAAAGTCAAACGCCTTTCTTTCTTTCCACTACACCCCGACGAGGGTGGCCTGCCCAGATCTTGGACCAGGACTGTCTGTGTCTGGAGCCCACTCTTCTAACCACACTGCTCACCTCAGGGGTGGCCTGGGGAAGGACGCAGGGGGCGCTGGGCTCCATTTACTAACTAGCTGTGTCTCCTCTCAGGGCCCGGGAAAGTGAAAGGGGGGAGTTAGAGAATTCTTACCATGGTCTTCAGCTCTAATGACTAGTGTGTCCTGTCTTCCGGGCCCCACGGAAAGGAGTCCTTGCTGTGTGGGGTAGAAATCCATTCACCAAAAAATGTTGTGAGATCTGCATAGGTTCCAGGCCCCGCATTGGGTTTACAGGGCATTAAAGGTGAAGAGAGAGGAGTTCCCGTTGTAGCTCAGTGGTAATGAATCCAACGAGTATCCATGAGGACATGGGTTTGATTCCTGGCCCCGCTCAGTGGGTTAAGGATCTGGCAAAACCATGAGCTGTGGTGTAGGTTGCAGAGGCAGCTTGGATCCTGTGTTGCTAAGGCTGTTGCCTAGACTGGCAGCTGCAGCTCAGATTTGACCCCTAGCCTGGAAACCTCCGTATGTCACAAGTGTGGCCCTAAAAAGTAAAAAAAAAAAATAAGATGAAGAGAGAGCTCTGGGACTAGGATCTCCTGGTTGGAGGTAGAAACAGGCTAACAGGAACAACAGTGGGGTATTGTTCCTAAAGTAATGGTACCAACCAAGTCAAGTGTGGCTCAGCTGAAGACGTAAGAAAGAATCTCAGCATGGGGGTCAGACTAGTGCTGGAGCAGCTCCTTTCTTAGGTAGCAGCAACAATTTTTTAAAGGTTGTTTTAAATGTTTTAAAAATTTTTTATTA
Organism: Catagonus wagneri; assembly: GCA_004024745.2. Classification (NCBI taxonomy): domain Eukaryota; kingdom Metazoa; phylum Chordata; class Mammalia; order Artiodactyla; family Tayassuidae; genus Catagonus; species Catagonus wagneri. The sequence continues at coordinate 2,076,760 of PVHT020000063.1, forward strand.
AAGTATAGTAGATTTACAGTGTTGTGCCAATTTCTGCTTTACAGCAAAGGGACTCGGTCATGTATACATACATATAAATATATATATATACACACACACACACGCGTTTTTTTTAAATACTGTTTTTTCTCATGGTTTATCCCAGGAGACTGGATATAGTTCCCTGTGCTGTGTAGTAGGACCTTGTTGTTTGTCCGTTCTAAGTGTAGTTCTTCACATCTACTGGCCTCAGACTCTCAGTTCAGCCCCCTCCCCCCTTGGCAACCACAAGTCTGTGGTCTGTTTCTGTTTTGTAGATAGCTTCATCTGTGCCATATTTTAGATTCCACGTTTAAGTGAGATCCTATGGCATCTGTCTTTCTTTTTCTGACTTACTCACTTGGTAGGATAATCTCTAGTTGTATTGGAACTGGGCAATTTTATTGTCATACCATCCATCTGCTCTGGTTATTTATTGCTATATCTATATCGATAACACACCAGCCCAAACTGAGAGGCTTAAAAGAACTACTTTCTTACACTCAGAGATTCAGGGGTCAGGACTTTGGGAAATATTGGGGCTACCTTCCCTGGGCTCTCCACTGGGAAGGTTTGAAGAGCTGGTGATGACTCAAATGGGTGGGACCTGGAATCACCTGGAGGCTTCTTCACTCATAGGGCTACCATTTGGGCTTGGCTGGGATGGTCAGCTGGGGCGCCTGTGTGTAGCCTCTCCCAGTGGCTTGAATTTCCTTCCAACATGGTAGCCTCAGGATGGTCAGCCTTCTTTCACGGTGGCTCATGCTCAAGAGTAAGTAGAAATGGCCGGGTGGCAGCTGCATAGCTTTGGATGAGCTGGTCTTGGAGGTCCCATGGCATCCTTTCTGCCGTACTCTATAAGTTGGGGCAGTCACCAGCTCATGAGGATTCAAGGGGAGGGGACGCAGACCTCCCTCTCTTAGGGCAGGAACATCCCAAATTGGCAGCCACATTTTAAAGCCACCACAACATTCTCATTTCCACGTTCAGAGGTCTGAATTTCTCTAAGTCTTTAGCAGAGAATCCCACCTTGAAAAATATCTCCAGGTGTATTTACACCAAAAGCCTCCTTCAATTAATCAATTCTAATGCTCCAATTACTCAGCTTGTATTTTCAGACACTCTAATAAGCACCACAAATGAATAGGAATTAAACTGACGATGCATCACCCTCCACTATTAGAAAGACCACACTTGATTTCCCAAGCAGCCTTCCCCTTTGTGAGAGGAATTTCCTTCTCTCACTTCTGTTTAAAGCTGGGAAGTGAGGAGTTCCCATCATGGCTCAGCGGTAACGAACCCGGCTAGTATCCATGAGGATGCAGATTCGACGCCTGGCCTCCCTTAGTGGGTTAAAGATCTGGCATTGCCGTGGCTCTGGTGTAGGCTGGCAGCTGTCGCTCCGATTGGACCCTTAGCCTGGGAACTTCCATTTGCCATGGCTGCAGCCCTAAAACAAAACAAAACAAAACAAAACAAAAACAGAGGTGTTCCCTTGGAGCTGAGGTGGGCTTGGAGCTGATGGGTAGGAAGGCTTCTAAGAAAATGTAACAACTGTAATAAAGGTTAAGTTTTAAAATGAAAACTGGAGCCTTTCTGGCAGGTTCCTTTTTCATGCTGAGAAAGACCTGGGTTCCTATCCAGCCTTTGGCATTAAACACCCGGGGCCTCAGCTCACTCATCTGTAGAGTAAGATGGTTGAGCTTGATAATTTCTAAGAACACTTGCAGCTTCAGAGATGTCTATGATTATAGGAATATTTACCAAGGGCAATTTTCTAACATTAATACCCAGAGAGAGCATCCGTGTAATAATCATATTCATTTGAATGACTTGCCTTCAAGAAATACTGTCACCCACTGTCACCCTCCTGGTAAACCAGACCTTCTCCTCTGCATTTACATAAATACACACATACATTTTTACATAAGTGGTCTCGTGGTGTAGGTTTTCTTCTGCAATTTCCTTTTTCCCCCACCACTGTAACAGACACACAAGAGCTTCCAGATCAGTACATAAAATTAAACTTAATTCTTTTCCATTGCGACATAATAGTTCACCGTCTATGTACACCGTAAATTATTTAAATAGACTCCCTTTGATGTAAGTGCAGGTTCCTTCCATTCTTTTGTCTTTAATAACAATGCTGTAATGAATAACCACGCACATGCATCACTGTGCTCCTGTGCAACTATATCTATACAGTAAATTCCTAGATACAAATTTACCGGGTCAAGGTTATAGGCTTTTGTAATTTTGATGGCTGTTGACAGATTTCTCATCATAGAGTTTGTACCATTTTATCCTTCCAGCAATAATACATGAGTTTTTTTCCCCCCTCACAGAATGTATGAACAAACTTCATAATTCTTGCCACTCTGATAAGGTGACAATGGCACCTCATTGCAGTTTTAAGTGGCATTTCTCTTTGGTGAGAAAACGAGCATCTTTTTCTTATATGTAAAGGTCCTTTGGATTTCTTTTTCTCAGAAATGTCTCCTCCTAGACTTTGGAAGGAGATGCAACTTAAGTCATTTTTAACAGATATGGTTGAATTTGTCTGATGGACCCACTGAAGGCCATTGCTCTGGCTTCTTTATACCAGTTTCTGGACTTGCCTCTAAGCCCATAGGCAGATGGGGACATTTTCAGCCTAGTAATCCTCCCGCTTTATAAGGAGCTTTGCATTTAGGCGGACTGGAGTAGGACAGCTGCCATAGTGACCTCCGTTAGCCACAGAATTGGTTTGTATTTGCTAGGATAACACTGGGGAGATAATATGAAACGCCAATGGCCTTCTCGGAGACCCCCCGCCCCCTGCCTTGCAGTCTTGTCCAGGAAACGACTGCACTTCATTTTTGATGAAGCCTGTTTCTTCACAGTACATGTTTTATCATTATGGTATTTGTCATTAAAAAACAATACAGCTTTCAGTTTTTCTAGAAAAAGTCAAATATTGACCAGTTTCATCATTTATCAGCCCCAGCTTTTCTGCTGATGTTGATGGTAAAACATCTTTTTCTCAGTGCCTCCTTCATCCTCACTTTTCAAGGTTTAGGCGTAGAGATAGAAGGGAGGCCAGACTTGGCTGTGAGCCTAAGGCCATGCTTGCCAACACTGTTAATCAGAATTCGAGGTTAATGGTCTTCTGCTCAGCCAAGGATAAAGTACACAGTCAACGTAGATTGTCACATGGCCTTAGGGTCTGGTACAGATCAGGTAGAGGGGGGCCCTGGAGGAAGAGAACCAGATATGGCTTTCTTGGCATAAGAGAAGCCATTTTAGATCCAAGTCATGTTGTCTCTGAGCCTGGCCATAGTGCTTATCCTTGCAGAAGACAGGCTTCCGGGTGATTTTAAGGGAACAAAAGAATGTAAGAACACATAGCGATTTCCAGGCCTGGGAGATACCTAAACCATATCATCAGTTGTAGAGCCTCCCGTTTCAGGTTCAAAGGACAAGATTAGCCTGAAGCACATTCTTGAGCTGTTTGGGAACCTAAAGCTATGAACTTCAGGTTCCAGTTAATCTGGTGATTGAGGGCTCCCCAACCCCTAGAGACCTAAAGGATGACTAGGTTGCTCTCTGCTGACTCTCATGACCTCACTCAACTAGAGCTTGGACTCCGTTGACCTTGGCCCCAATTCTGTGCTGAATTCTCCTCTGCTTAAGCCCCTTCATGAATATGCATGCCTCCTTGCCCTCATAACTATGCAGGCACCCTTAGCTTAAAACTTCTCCAGTCTTGTTCAGGGAGATACTGCTTTGGGAAACATTCCTGGTGTTCTCCTTTCTCACTGCAAATACCAATCCTTCCTTCTCCTGTTTGGCTTCGTTGTATATTTTGGTTCAACACCCCCAAGAGGTGAATCCAGTTTTGGGGTACCAACTAGTTAAATCCTAAAGGGAGGAAAGTTTGGACCATTAGCCAAGTTCCAGTATTTTTCATGCACCAGGTTCTGTGTTAGGGATGCAAAAATGAATTATCAAGATGTAGTCCTTGGGGTCAGGAGCTCAAATACCATTTTTTTTTTACGTTTTTTTTTTTTTTTTTTTCTTCTTAGGGCCACCCCTACAGCCTATGGAAGTTTTCCAGGCCAGGAGTCAAATCGCAGCTGCAGCTACCAGTCTATGCCACAGCCACAGCCACAGCAACACCTGATCTGAGCCGCATCTGCGAACTGTGCCACAGCTTGTGGCAACACCAGATCCTTAACCCACTGAGTGAGGCCAGGGATTGAACCTGCATCTTCATGGACACTATGTTGGGTCCTTAACCTATGGAGCCACACCGGGGATACCAGGAGCTCAAATATCACAGGAGGTCAACCCCTAAACAGATCTTCGTAATATAGCACAGTTAAGTTCCATAATAGAAAGAAGCTTTTCTCAACCTAACCCAAAGTAGCGGGATTCCTGGAGAAGGTTCACCTTGTCATAATGCTAGTGTGACTTTCTGTTTGGGAGATGGATCGTGGGATCACATACACAGAAATGAGAAATGACAAGATGTGCTTGTGTAATAGAAAGTGGTTGGGTGTTTCTGGAGCAGAAAGTATGTTGTGGGTCATGGCTGATAATATAGACAGAACATTGTGAATTTGCTCTCTAGAAGACTTACAGTTTATCCCACAGGTTACCTTGTGTTTTCCCCATGGCTGGACACACAGGTGACACGCCTTGGTGTGATGGATTCTCTTGGGTGTACCTAGGCTTATCCACAATTATCAGCTTGATGCCTGTATCTGTACTGCTTTCTTTCTCCAGCAAGTATGTGAAGAGATGAGGCTTTCACAGTCTTTATAAAGCCTGGACCCATTCTCTTTGGAGCTTGAAGAGGAGCTGAAGTCCAGGAAATACAGTCCAGCAACAGATGGAACATCCAAATAGCTCAAACCCTTTACTGTGGAGTCAAATCATTCAAATCATCTGTGCCTTTTATTTATTTATATTTATTTTATTGAGGCATAGTTGATTTACAATGTGGTGTTAATTTCTGCTGTACAGCAAAGTGATTCAGTTATACATATACAAGCATTCTTTCTCTTAGTCTTTTCCATTATGGTTTATTATAGGATATTGAATATAGTTCTTTGTGTTCTACAGCAGGACCTTATTGCTTATGCATTCTATATATGAGAGCTTGCATCTGCTAGTCCCAAACTCCCAGTCCTTCCCGCCCCCCACCCCTTGGCAGCCACACATCTGTGCTCTGTGTCTGTGAGTCTGTCTCTGTTTTGTAGGCAGGTTCATTTGTCATTTTGACTTAATCTAATTCAACTCTTCACGCTCAGCCAAGAATGCGAAACAGTGAGAGACAGAGACATGCATGCAAGGGAGGTTGTGGGCACATGGCATATGGCCCAGCAACTCCATCCTCCACGCCCAGGCACAAAGTGGCATGAGAGGGTTGGATGGACATTCGTGTCCCATCATCAGGCTGAGTTTCCCATGTAACTCTTATGACTTTGAGCACTAAACTCGAGACAAAGGGTTCATTGAAGAACCCAGTGAGTGACACAGCCGTTGCTGGAAGGAAGGCTGGCAGGGCTGGCCACACACAGATCCCCAGCCTTTATGGGCCTTTAAAGAGGTAGTTAAGTTAAAAGAGGTCATTATGGTCCAATCTGATAAAACCGATGTCCTCATAAGAAAAGGGCATTTGAGGAGTTCCCATTGCAGCTCCGTGGTAATGAATCCAACTAACATCCACAAGGATGCAGGTTCTATCCCTGGCCTCGCTCAGTGGGTTAAGGATCAGACATGCCATGAACTGTGGTATAGGTTGCAGATGCTTCTTGGATCCAGAGTTGCTGTGGCTGTGGCATAGGCCGGCAGCTGCAGCTCTGATTTGACTTTTAGCCTGAGAACTTCCATGTGCCGAGGGTGCACCCCTAAATAGACAAAAAAAAAGAGGGGTGGGGAAATAGACACATACTAAGGGAAGCAGAGATGAAAGACACAGGAAGACAGCTGTCTACAAGCCAAAGAGACAGAGGCTGGAGTTGCCTTGTGGTTCAGAAGGTGAAGGATCCAATGTTGTCGCTGCTGTGGCAGTGGTTCGATCCCTGGCCTTGGAACTTCCACATGCTGTGGGCATGGGCAAACTCAACAGGACTAAACAAAACCCAAAGAGGGAGAGGCCGACCCTAGCATCCTTGATCTCAGAATTCTAGCCTCTGAAACCATGAGGAAATGAATTTCTGTGGTTTAAGCCACCATGTCCGTGGTACTTCTAAGAAATGAATACATTTTAGAAGCGGACTTGTCACACTAACTATGCCTGTCCCATCCCTTTCCATACTGTTCAAATTTTCACAAAAAAGAAAAGGGAAAACACTCACAGTGGCACATTCATTGCTTGGGTCCAAAAATGACTTGTGATGCCCCTCGCAGCTTATCAGATGGGGTGTGAAAACTTCGTGGTGGGTGATGAGGGCCATGGGAGAACTCAAAGTGAGAAGAACTGAATTTGGGGGTAGATCACACCAGCATTGACATTGAAGATGGATTGAAAGGGGGCAAGATTGGAAGTGGAGACCCATTCAAAAGCTTTTCTTGCGGTAGCAGCAGGGATGGGGTTAATAAAATTTAGGTGTGAGAAGAGCAGAGTTGGCTAATAGGATGAAAAGAGGGACAGAGGTGGATGGCTGCTCTATTTCTATCTTGAGCACCGGGGGTGCAGTGACACCATCAATGGAAAAGACTGTGGGAGAATTTATTTATTTGCAAGCCCCCTCATTCTAGAAAGAATTAAATGTGGCTTGCACAAACACTGACCATGCCATCACAAAGATGAACAGAGCAGAATGAATCAAGGACCAGGTGAATGTAGGAAAGAAAGGATGAAGCCAAGCGTGGGGTTGGCATACACACCCTCACCCGCAGGTTCTAAATACTTGCCAGAGAAGCACAGTACGCATTGGGCTCTACCCCAGTGAGCGATGTTATTCACACTAGTTGGCTTGGTCAGTGTCATCCATCTCTTGCAAGCACCTGGAGTCTGAAAATTCTAGTTTGTGTGAAAATCTGGCTTTGGGGTTCTGGTTGTCAGAGGCACTAGGGGTATGGGGAGAAGCCAAGATTGAATATTCGGAGAGTCCACGGAGAGAGGGTTCAAAACCTTGAGGTACCTCCAGAATCATTTTAGGGCAGAGTGTCACCTGGCCACTGAGTTCAGAAAGCATCTGAGGAGACTGAGTGTCTGTACTTTGTTGTAACGGTGTACATCTGTTTATCTGGGAAAGCGATGTGGCTATGTCACATGCCTTCTGTGAGGCCATTTGACTAATAGGCAAGGCATCACTGTTTCTGCTACCTGAACATACAGGTTATATAAGCAATCTGGCAGTTTAAGTCTTGTTACTGTCATTTCCAAGATGACAGATGGTTCAGAGCAAGGGGACCTTTTCTGCCACACAATCGAGCATGAATGCCCCAGCTTCCAGGCCCATTTCTTCATGATCACTCCTTTGGAATGTGCCCAAAGCACCAGTTTGAAAGCTCTTGGGTCGGGAAAGGGAACGGCTGTCCCTATTTCCTAGAGAGTCTGCCTTTTGCTGAATGTTAAGGAAGATGTGAGCAGGGTGTTCAACAGGTTAACGTTCCTGCTGCGTGTGGGTCCCTTTCTCTGTTGAGAAAGGGACAGGAGAGAGACTTTGGAGAGTGTGTTGTATAGAGTGGTTTTTGGCACTCATATTCGTTTACCTCACTGGATCCAGAACGGGCTGGAGCCTGATTTGATGATCTTTGCAGCTCACGTGTGAGCATGTGTGTGTATGTGTGTGTGCGTGCATGTGCGTGCTTGCATGCTCATGCGTGCGTATATGGGTGTACATTTGGGGTTGACTTGCTCTGTTCCCTGCCATGAATACGTGTTGGTACTGCCTGCCTATACCCATCCCCTCTTCTCCAGTAAAATCGTTTTGACTTTCTCATAGTCACCTTCTCCTACTTTCAGTCCAGAGGTGGTGACATGATTCGCATCATTGTCGTCCTTCTTCCTGCCTTTTGTGACTGGTTCAGAGATGCACACATGGCTTCATCCAGCCACAGAGAGCAATATTGGCACTTTTGATGGAACTATTGGAGAAGAGATGTTCTCATTCCTTCTGGGGCTACTGACCTAGTATGAGCCTGGAGTTGCGGGCTGCCATCTTGTTGCCACAGGGAGATGGAACCAACACACTGGAAATGAGACCTGAGATTTCGGAAAGACAGCCTGCATCAGCCATAAATGAAGCCCGATGACATGTAGATTCCCTAAAGTTACAAAGCAACAAATTCATCACGATTGTTGCTAGGTTGCTTATGCTAGCTTAATTTCTGTCACTTGCAATTACAAGTCATGCCTAAGATAACCTCTGTACTCTCTGCTTGACTGTGTCTAGACAGGAGCCCAGCTAGAGTGTTGAGACATTTAATCCCAGGCATGTATATGGGCATACCCTGCCAATTTCAAAGGATACACAGAGTCTATGGAACTTATGCTTTGACTTAGAAATGAGGGAGGGGCTTGAATCTCAGTTCTTGGGGGCCATCAGATTTACTGATGATCTCTTTCTGCTCCATGATATCACTGCACGCCTCCCACTTTGTCCTTCAGCATTTACCCTCTGCAAGGACCTGAGAATGCTCCTCCAGACTGCTGTATTTTCTTCTACCAGAGGTTTGACCAGAATATTTTGTGTGTGTGTTTTTTCTTTTTTCTTTTCCACAAGTGCTGTCAAAACCTAGTCACCAGGTCCAGCTTCCTTGGTATCCCATGGGAATCTGTGTTCACACAGGATACTAGTTCTGTCACTTGTGAAAACCTCAAACCTTCATACCGTTCCTGCTAGGGAGAAGCCAACGCTTAATCTACCTTCTTACCACCAGCCAGCCATGCCATCAACCTGTTTTTTTCCATCCCATCAATGAAATTCCACCTCTTAAACAAAACTAGGGTGAGGGTTGCCTTCTGGATGTCTCAATGTATGTTTTTGGCCCCTTGGCCAAGATACTGGTTGTCTCCATTATCAAATTTCTCCTTTCATGCCAATGGAATGTTTAGCTATACAAGTAGGTGCCCAGAATAAGGCTGATATGTACCAGCCTGCCTTGCAGCTGTGGGTAGCTCTACAGCTAAAGTCTGGTCCAAGGGGTCTAGGTCGAAAGGGTGGGTAGAAACTTCTGAGAGCCTTTTTTTTTTTTGCCATGCCCACAGCATGTAGACGTTCCCAGACAGGGAAGGAACATGCACCACAGCAGCAGCAATGCTGGATCCTTAACCACTAGGCCCCCAGGGAACTCCTGGGAGCCTGCTTTAGAGACAGCTTATGCTCATGCCTGCCATTTGTCGTTTCTTCTTCTTCATCTTCTTTTTTTTTTTTTTCCATGTTGCTGTCTGGAATGTAGATGGTACCATTTTGAACCAAGAGCATGATGGTCATATCTTAAAAGATGTTGGAGCAGTGAGTTGGGAGGGGACCAAGACTTCAATTATAGAAGATACATAGAGGATGAAACCATCTCTTCTTTGGCTTCATGTCAAGTTGATTGAAATGGCAGGTTTCATCTTGTGACCATCAAGGGGGCAAGCTTAAGGATCAAGGCAACCACTGATCATGAAAGAATTGAAGGAAGGAACAAGCCGGGTCCAGGTGACATCACTCACCTGGAGCTTCCTGCTTCCAGACTTCTTGAAATGAGATCTTTTGCCCATTGTCAAAGCCACTTTTATTTGGGTGTTTTATTATATAATTAGTGATAGGGCATGAGGGAGCACAGTCCCAGAACACCAAGGCTTGGTGACTTGTATTTGAGATGAGGTAAATTCCCACTTGATCTTTTGAGCATCCTTCAGCAATGGGAACAAAACACAAACAGATATCACAGTAAATTATCCCCCATATGTAAAAAGCACAGCATGGAACCTGACACATTTAAGCAGCCAGTAAAGGGTAATTATTTTTCTTTTTCTTATTAGCATAATGCCTCAATAAATGTTAGTTTCTGATCCTATCTCCTTGAGTGTCTCTCCCTCTGCTGTTAAATTCCCCAGTTCCTTTACATTTATCTCCCTTCTCCCCTATTAAACCTGACTCTTGAGAAGACTGTCAACTTGCTCTCATTGAGGTGTCAGTGATAGATAAGGCTTAATGTATGACCTCATTCCCCAAACACTACTGGCTTGCCAGTGAGATTTACATTTAATAGAGGATTAAAGCCTTAAGCCAAAGGAATGAATCTTTAATGGTGAAATCTGAGGCATCAGAAAGCTTATGAAAAACTAATATTGCAGGGGAAGGGTCTCCCCCAGTGATCCCATTTTCTTTGGGGTTATTACGTTCTCCAAAGTTTCCCAGATTTTAAAAACATTATGCCATAGAGCAACTCACTATTAGGGGCTGGCAAACAGCAGATTCTCGATGAGGCTTTGTGGAACTGAACTGGAGAGGGAGGAGGGGGGGCGTCAGGTCCCCAGGGAGTGGAGGGGGTGAGTCAGGCTGCCTGGCTACGGGGATAGAGCTTCCCTGAAGGCTGGGAACTGTTGAGCTACATTTGTTTTCTGATGCAGCGATTTCTTGCTTCCTCTTGACATCACGGTTTCAAGGGCTGTTTCCCATTATCTTCTTCACTCCCATCCACGTCCCGCCCCATTTCTGCGCATGCTTCCCGGCCTCATCCTCATCTTCTCTGTGTTTGTCCTGACACCCCACGGGCCTCTTTGGCTGGGCTTCTCGAGTTTCGTGAATCTGACCTGGGCTCCCTCCTCTCCTTGGCTCTACTGCTGAATCTCTGGGTGGCTTGGTTGGACCCCAGCGGTGCAGACAGGCTGCATTCCTGGGCTTCGGGATTTCCTCTCTGAGCTCCAGCCTGCGCTTAGTTTCCTGCACGATATCTCCTCTTGGATGTCTCTCTGATACTTTAAACTCAACATGTGTGTCCAGATAGCTTCCATCTGTCCCCTTGATCCACTGTCTCAGGGAGATGAAGCTGTGCTGAACCTCAGCACCTTCGCCTGCCTTAGACCTACTGGGACAAGGGAGGGGGATGGGGAGGTTTGCAGTGTTTCTTCCCCAGCCCTCTTGATGAAAGGCAGCCATCTCTGAAAGACATCCTCTTTCCCTCTCCTTGTCCCTGCAGGTTGGGGACGGTAATGGCTCCTCCACTGCTGCCCACCCCAGGTTACCGCCCCCACCCTCACGGTGGCTCCCTGGCACTGGCCGTGTCAGCATCACCTGGGATTTTACTCAGCAGGCAAATTTGGGGACCAAGTCCTCATCCTTATGATCTTGAAATTAGGTATGGGTCCCAGCAGGCTGCATTTTAAGTAGTTCTTTTAAAGAGCGTGATTCTGGAGTTCCTGTCATGGCACAGTGATTAATGAATCTGACTAGGAACCATGAGGTTGCGTGTTCGATCCCTGGCCTTGCTCAGTGGGTTAACAATCCAGCGTTGCCGTGAGCTGTAGTATAGGTTGCAGATGCGGCTTGGATCTGGCGTTGCTGTGGTTGTATAGGCCGGCAGCTGTAGCTCTGATTCGACCCCTAGCCTGGGAACCTCCATATGTCGTGGGTGCAGCCCTAAAAAAGCAAAAAAAAAAAAAAAATAAGTAAGTAAAAACTAAAGAGCATGATTCTGATGTGTGCTGGAGTTTGAGAGTCCCCCCCACCGTTCCCTTTCCACACGTTGGTGATTCGTAACAAACTCTTCCAAGTACACTAGCTTGAGTGTGATTTCTGTTTTCTGTTGAGATTCAGAGTAGTAATAGTAATAAAGTAATAATAGAATTCTTATCCTTTCTCACAACAAAAATGACTCTCTTCTAGGGCCTCTGTTTCACTGAATTTGGTATTTTTGTGTGTGTCTTTTTTTTTTTTTTAAGGCATGTGGCATATGGAGGTTCCCAGGCTAGGGGTTGAATCGGAGCTGTAGCTGCCTGCCAGCCTACACCACAGCCACAGAAACTCACGAGATCCAGGCCGAGTCTTAGACCTACACCACAGCTCAAGGCAGTGCGGGATCCTTTAACCCACTGAGCGAGGCCAGGGATCGAAGCCACATTCTCATGGACACTGCTGAGCCACAGCGAGAACTCCCTGAATTTGGTCTTAAGCATCTTTTGATTCTCAGCACTGGCCGGCCTGCCTAGCACACTGTAGGTGCTCAGTAAAGTTTCGTTTCAATGGAAGTTTTTTTCTTCTTCTTCTTAGTTTTGTACTTTTTGCAAACACGCATCAATTCCACCACCACGTGGGTACTGGGGATAGAAGCCAAATATAAAATGGCATTTGGGGTCGTGGGTCTCATGAGTTAGTGGGTGAGCGGTCAGTCTCCCGAGCCTCAGTTAGGTTATCTTTTCACGGAGGAGCCTCGTATTGGCCACTTCCTGGAGGTGCTGTGAGGATTAAACAGAGTAGTGCCTGCAGAGTGCTCGGCACAGTGCCTGGCAGCACAATGGCCAGTCAGTTTCAGTGTTCATCGTTACCATCACAGTAGATAAGCTATTGCATAGTAGTGGCGGACACCAAGCAGAGGTAAGAGCAGAGCTTTGTGGAGTTACTTCAGGCCTTGAAGCTGCGCAAGAATTTTGCATGTTAAAGGATCATTTAAAGTACTTTGCAAAGGACTCCAAGTTACCTGGAAAGGGTTTACTCACTGGTCCAGCTGTTATTCTTACCCTCGTGCGACATCTCTTCTATGATTTTCCAGTTCACAGCTACTCTTGAGTTTCCTTTTGACCCAGGTTTATTCCTGTTAAAGGATTAGCCAGCACATAGGACCAACTCTGTGATTTATTCTGGGTTGAGGCCCCTTCGGTCCTTGCACTTACCTTTTTCCCCTCCAAAAGGAATGTAATATTTATCATTTTCATTGGTTAAAAAGGACGTTCACTATTTTAAAAAATCCGTATGATAGCAGTTCCCTTGTGGTGTAGCAGGTTAAGAATCTGGTGTTTGTCACTGCAGCAGCTCAGGTTGTTGCTGTGGTTGATCCCTGGCCGGGACTTCCACATGCCACAGGTGCGGCCAAAAAATAAATAACTAAAATAAAAAATCGTACAATAAAAACAAGTACACAGAGGAGTTCCTGTTGTGGCTCAGTGGTTAACAAATCCGACTAGGAACCATGAGGTTGCAGGTTCGATCCCTGGCCTCGCTCAGTGGGTTAAGGATCCAGCGTTGTCGGTGAGCTGTGGTGTAGGTCACAGACATGGCTCGGATCCCGCGTTGCTGTGGCTGTGGTGTAGGCCGGCGGCTTCAGCTCCTGTAAGACCCCTAGCCTGGGAACCTCCATATGTTGTGGCCCTAGAAAAGGCAAAAAGACAAAAAACAAAACAAAACAAAAAGCAAGTACATAGAACAAAAGTCAAGTCACTCAGAGATAACTACTTTTGGAGTATCACTCTTTTTGGTGAGCTTCCTTCTGGATGTATTATCATACATTTATCTGCACCCATATAAAACTTTTACATTTGACTTAAAAGGGATCATTTTATAGTGGCCAACCACTTTTTTGGATAGAAACCATAAGCAGAAGCTCTTCAAAAATTTCCTGGAGAGATGCTTCCTGGAGCTCTCTAACATGACCAGCAGATGGCGCTGGTTCTGAATTTATCAGAATTTCCCGTTCCCGGTGCGGGCTGTGGAAAAGAAATGGTCAAAGTCTCGGATCCTGGCCTTGATCCTTCCCATCACTCCGGCCTGGGGTTGAAGATGGATTGATTTTTGTCTCCAGCGACACCTGCAGAGGGCAAAAGCTGTGCCCACATTGACATGGAGCAAATCTCTCTCATCTATGCCTCCCGCCGTATCTCGGCAACTCTCTTGGGCTGAGCAAGTTCTGACTTGTGTGTTAGTTTGTTCTTGTCTGTTTTCTCCTCTCCCAACCTCCTGTCCCTAATCAAAACGTGCCATCCCTGTAAGAAGAGACCAAGGCTCCTAACCCAGAGCTTTGTGCATCTAAGCCATTCAGTACCTGTTAAGTTTACGTTTCAGTGTAGAATTAGGTGGTTTGGGTGAGAAAGAAAAAAAAAAGTCTTTCAAAGCAAAAACAAACAAAAAAGTGCATAAAAAGAATGTTGAATTGGGAGTTCCTGTCGTAGCTAAGTGGTTAATGAATCCTACTAGGAACCATGAGGTTGTGGGTTCGATCCCTGGCCTCGCTCAGTGTGTTAAGGATCCAGCATTGCTGTGAGCTGTGCTGTAGGCTGCAGATGCAGCTCAGATCTGGCATTGCTGTGGCTGTGGCATAGGCTGGTGGGTGCAGCTCCAATTCAACCCCTAGCTTGGAACCTACATATGCCGCGAGTGTGGCCCTAGAAAAGACACACACACACACACACACAAAGGAATATTGAATTAGGTGTCAGAAAATTTGACTTTTTGGCTAGGCTTTTGTATTAATAGGCTGGCTGACCTTGGACAAGCCAGTTGACCTCTTTGGGGTCAAGTTGATTTATATGAGGAGGAGGTTGGACAGAATGATCTCTGGGTCCCCTTTAGAGCCGACATGTTTGGATACAAAGGTCTCTCTGTTCCCCCCAACACACCTTGGGTCAAACCAAACCCAGAATGAATCACTCTGTGCGCTGTCAGGAGCCGTGAGAATCAGGTGCAGCAGCCTCGGGAGCTGGGCCTGGGCTGAGCTCTGCCCTCCCCCCACCCCGCCTGCAGAGTCGTCAGCGCCGGCCGCCCTGCCAGCACAGCCCATACATCATTATTAGAGTCCCTTCATCGGGCTAATTGACACAGGATGAAAAATACCCAGCGAAGGAAACAGCAAATGCGTTCGCAGTCAGGCGGAGTGGCCGGCAAATGGGGGAAAGTGCTGTAAAAGTTAACTGAGATTGAAAACGGGGCTTGTAGGGAGAGTGTTTGCAGTTACAGGAAAGCGGCCAGCCTGGCCGGGTGAGTGGTGGGGATGAGGGTGGGGAGGGAGGGTGGCCCAGCGTCCCACATCGGAAGGGTCTCCTGCGGCGGCTGGGATCCAGATCCACAGAAGAACCAGGGCAGGACAGAGGGGGGCTGCTTTTGTCACTCCCAAACCGCGCTGATCATCATAGCCCTGCTCGGCTTGAAGTCTTTTGAGAATTATTCTGTCCTAAGAGGCTCGGTCCAGGCAGGGGGTGAGAGGAGGTCCTAGTCTTGGTTTTAGGGTCGTGCTTCTCAGCTGGGGGTGTCTCCCCCAAGGACACTGGGCTACGTCTGGAGATGTTTCTGCTTGTCATGACTGGGTGGGCGTGGGGACTCTAGCATCTGGTGAGCAGAGGCTGGTAAACACTGGACATGCCCAAGGCAGCCCCTGCTCAGGGAAGGATCCAGTCTCAAGCCAGTGCTGAGGATGAGAATCCAAGCTCTAAAACAGTTTGTGACTTTAGACAAGTAACAAAATGTCTATGGGTCAGTATTTTGTTAAGCATTGTTGCCAATTTTAGACGGTGCAATAGATGGCTGGCAACCCCCCCCCCCCTGCATTCTCCAGGGTCCCCGCCCTGCCCATTGTAGTATGGCTTTGCAGCTCCTGCCGTCAAGATTTGGAGTCTTGGAGTTCCTGTTGTGGCTTAGCAGGTTAAGAACCTGATGTAGTGTCTGTTGGGATGTGGGTTCAATCCCTGGCCTCGCTCAGTGGGCTAAGGATCTGGTGTTGCCACAAGCCACAGATGTGGCTCCAATCTGGTGTTGCCATGGCCGTGGCATAGGCCTCGAGGGCAGCTCCTGTTTGACCCCTAGCCCGGGAACTTCCATACGCCACAGGTGTGGCCATCAAAAAAAAAAAAAAAAAAAAAACGACTTGGAGCCTATTGTCATAACATTATAAATCAGCTATAATTTAATTTTAAAAAAAGTTTAAAAAAGACAAATATAGACAATAACTTATGTCTAAGACTGAGATGCCAGTGAAAAGATAAATGCAAGTTCTTGAGTCTAGCACTAGAAGGGATGTGTGCCTAGTCCAGGAAGATGGTCAAAGAAATATGTACTTCCGAAGGTTTAAAAAAAAAAAAAGACTTGGGAATCTGTATCTGTACCCTTGGATGGGGGCTAGCCTTCGGATTTGTCCTGTGATAGCTCCAAGCCTAGCTCAGAGGCTTTGCACAGTTCTGCCAGTTCCTTTGGAGCCTGGGCTGGTCTGATGGATGATGAGAGGCCCTGTGGAGAACAATCACGGTGTCCTATCTTATGGCCAGTCAGTCCATCACATGTGAAAAGGAAGCCAGCCTACAGCAAAAGCATTGACTTGACCCACAGCAAATCAGACTGTGGACTCGGGCTGAGACAAGAAGCACCAGCCAGCTGACCCACTGTCTCCTGGGCAACAAGAGATTCTTAGTGTTTTAACCCACTGAGTTTCAGGGTGGTTTGTTACGCAGCAAGGGATAACTGATACACTTGAGCTTGAACTTCAGATTCAATTAATGGTGAACACTGAGAGCAATGGGGGAATTTCTCAACATTTGCTTTTTTTTCCCCCTAATATCTGAGATTTTCTTAAGTCAGATAGCTTTTCATGGCCCAACATGTGTATAACTGCATCTTTGACACCCAGTTAATGCAACTGAGCAAGCCCTATCTGGAGACAGTCTTATCCACTGGTATCATGAAACCAACTCCGACAATAAACAATACAGGGCATTTATGAAAACAACTCGGGGTGAGCTGGTGAATGAACAGTCTTCAGGGACCGTCAGAGTCAGGGCCCCTCTGAGCATCTTGGCAGCAGGGATTTGTGATTTTCTTTCTGGAATGCCGTCAGTGTTGATCACAGTGTCCTGACCACCTTGGTCAAGATTGAGGACCAGGACGGGAGATTGAGGAGAGACTTTCTTGCCTGGTCAGTAGAGTTGATAACATTTGATTGGTAGCTTGGCCAGCCCCACAGAGAGGGGAAGGGGCATCAGACAGAAGCAAAACATGCCCTCCGCCTTGCCCCACACCCCCCCGGCCCTCCCTTCTCCCCACCCTTACGTGCACCACGTCACAGATTGAGACAGGGGAGAGAGCATGCTTAGGATGTGGGGTGTTTGATGGTCTGGGCATTCATCACGGCCCAGTTGGAAAATGCAAATGCTTAGACAGGAAATTAAAAATCCAACTTAGCTATGCTGTTGTAGCTTTCCTCAGTCACTCTCGCCTTGTCGCACGGGTGTCAGAATTCAGAGTGATGTGTGGGAAGTTGGAAGAGAAGTGAGAAGAGGAGTGTGAAGGCCTCACTCTTTGAGTCAGGTTTGGACCAGGACATTCCCTGCCACTTATGCCACAGCAGACGCCATGTGTTAGCAGGACCTCCCAAGATTCTCTTGGCTGGACATCAAGTTCTTCTGTCCATAAGTCACCCCGAGATCATCAAAGTGGCTCAGCTCTAGACCTGGATGAGTTCCTTCCTTCCCACCTGTAAGTTAGGAAGCCAGAGGTTCCCAGCTTTGCTTTTAATCTGCTTGAATCCAAGGTCAACATGGAGTCCTTCTCACGGGGGTCACCGAGTGCGTCACGGGCAGTAGTAGCTGAGGAGGCAGGCGTGGAGCCACACCTGGCTTCCCTTCAGCTCCATGGTGGGTCCAGAGGCTTCCCTTCAGCTCCGTGGTGGGTCCAGAGACGTCTCTCCGGCCGCTCTGGGGTCTGGGGACCACTCTGGGAAGGTGGTGGGGCTGCTGACCATGCTTGGAGGACAGTTCTCTGAGGACAGACTTGAGGGACGGAAGATAAATGTGATGAGGTGGCCATGGAGATGGCAGGTGCTGGACCAGTTTCGCGAGGCTGTGAACTGAAGGTGATTTGGCATTTCCACCGGAGACGATAGCGGGCTCTACAGAGAGCTCGGGAGTCCAGGATGTGAAAGAAGAACAGTCTCGGGTTCGAGTCTCCCACCCCCCAGCTTCCTAGAGTAGGAGGTAAATTTGGACATAACGATGAGGCACTTGGCAGTGTGATAAATACGCCCCAGCGCTTGGTGCTATTAATGTTACCCTGTGAGCTGGTGGGTTGAGAGTGAGATGTGGCCATGAAGCCTTTGCTCTTTTCCCCTCAACACGCTGCCTCCTACGAAAAAGATGAAACAAGGCGGGGAAGCTCCTGGCCACACTGGGGGTTTGCTCTGTGCGCTCTCATTGCTGAGTCTGAGATCCAAGCTCCTTTCTCTTTCTTCCAGGGGCCGTTTTCTTCTCCTTTTGTCCCCTGGTAAGAACACCAGGAGAGAAATTAAAGCAAAAAGGGCTAAACTGTCTGCACCACGAGGACAGAGCAGGTGATAATGATATATAAAGCTAAAAGCACTAAGTGGCCAAAACTGGTGCTCCAGTGGCTACAGCTCTGGTTAGACCCCTAGCTTGGGGACCTCCATATGGTGTGGGTGCTGCCCTAAAAAAAAAAAAAGATTAAAAAAAATAGAATAAAATAAAATTAAGTAAATGTCTGTCTTGGGGGGAAGGGCAAAAGCCTGCTCAGTGGGGTGGCCTCACAGATTTTTTGTTTTGTTTTGTTTTTACGGCCACACCTGCTGCATATGAAAGTTCCCAGGCCGTCTATTTAAAGGAGTGGTTCTCAAAGTGGAGTGCCTGAGAAAAACATCAGCAGTCCTTGGGCCACACTTTCTAGAAATGCAACCCTTGGGCCACACTCCAGACATATTGAGTCAGAAATTCCAGGGGGTGGCAATCTGCAACCTGTGTTTGAACAGGTCTTCTGATGCATCATAAAGTCTGAGACTATCCCCTTGAGGAAAATGCCCCCAACTCGGTCTCTTGTTCTCATGCATCCTAGGTGCTAACTTAGCTCATTCCAAAGGGCAGCAGACATGAAGATTTTGAAACTAAATTTCTGGTTGCCAAAGGGGAAATGTGGAGTACTGACATATACACACCACTATAGATGAACTAGCTAAGTAATGAGGACCTACTGTGTAGCACAGGGAAATCTACTCAACACTGTGTAATAACCTATATGGGAAAAGAATCTGAAGGGGAGTAAATACGTGTATCTGTACGATTGATTATCTATCTATCTATCCTAGTCTTTTGTCTTTTTAGGGCTTTAGCTGCTGCATATGGAAGTTCTTAGGCTAGGGGTCAAATCTGAGCTAGAGCTGTCTGCTTACACCACAGCAATGTGGGATCTGAACCACGTCTGCGACCTATATACCATAGCTTATGGCAGTGCTGGATCTTTAACCCTCAGAGCAAGGCCAGGGATGGGACCCAAGTCCTCATGGATACTAGTCGGGTTCATTAACCACTGAGCCATGATGGGAACTCTAATTGATGTATTTTTTTTTTAAAAGC
This sequence comes from Catagonus wagneri, assembly GCA_004024745.2. NCBI lineage: Eukaryota > Metazoa > Chordata > Mammalia > Artiodactyla > Tayassuidae > Catagonus > Catagonus wagneri. The sequence goes on from PVHT020000063.1 coordinate 2,096,039, forward strand.
AGGAAATAAAGGGATACAGAGGAGTACACACACACACACATACGCACACACACACACACACTCACTCAGACACTCAATGTTCAGGGGTCCAGCTGGCCAATCAGGCTGTTTCTAGGACTGGCAGTGAGAGATTCTAAGAGACATTTGAGGGGGGCTGGGGAAACTCCGGGGCAGGGTTCCCTGCAGGTGTATGTGGTCTGTTCATCCCAGCCCCAGCTGACTTTCCTCCCTTTCCCTGCCTCTGGCCCCTCCCCCCCCCCACCCCAGACTGAAGAAATGCTTCTGGTCAGGGAGGAGGGAGTTTTCTCTGCTAGATCCCAGTTCTTTCTGTGGCCCGGTTTTCTTTAGCGGTACACTTCTGCAGCTCAAAGAGCCCAAGTTTTGAGACTCACAATATGAGCCACTTGATGTTTAAAGGCTTCTCTCTGCCTTTCTGCAACCCCTTTCTTCAGTGAAGACATGTAGTAAAATGGAGTTGCTGCTCAAGTGGGGGAAGAAAGAGTTAGGAGTAACAGGATCACAAGGAAGAGGGAGCACAGGCAGCGATTCCAGTGGTAAAGTCGCACCGCTCATACTTGCAAGACAGCGGTCAGGCCCCTGCAGTGCCTCGCTGGGCAACCTTACCCTTTATTTAGGAAACTCCTCACACATCGCTTTTTTGGGAGGACAGGGACCCATGTTGAGAACATCACTCACACGCAGCTGCTTCTTTTATTTTTTAGGGCTGCACCTGTGACATATGGAAGTTCCCAGGCTAGGGGTTGAATCAGAGCTGCAGCTGCCAGCCTACAGCACAGTCACAGTAACCCTGGATTCGAGCTACCTCTGCGACCTACACTGCAGCTTGTGGCAACATCAGATCTTTAACCCACTGAGTGAGGCCAGGGATCGAATCCTCATGTATACTAGTCGAGTTCTTAACCCAGTGAACCACAGAGGGAACTCGCATGTGCAGCTTCTTATTCCACAGCCCGTGACTGTGTAATAACTTTCTGTCCTGTACATAACCCAGATCTCTCTCCCTCTGACCCTACAGAGCTCAGCTGCTGGAGTGATCCATCCATCCGCATCTCTCGTGATACCCATCTGGGTCTGCCTTTGATAAGCGCTAGATGGAGAGACTGCTCTGTGTCTATTTTAAAATCTTATGCTGGTTCAGTGTGGGTTTTAGTAGTGACATTCTGAGAGGATTGGGTTGTGTGGTTCCACACTTTTTTTTTCCTGCTTTTTAGGGCTGTGCCTGTGGCATATGGAGGTCCCCAGGCCAGGGGTCAAATTGGAGCTGTAGCCGCCAGCCTATGCCACAGCCACAGCAAGGCAGGATCTGAACCTCGTCTGCAACCTATACCACAGCTCACGGCAAAGCCAGATCCCTGGCCCACTGAGCGAGACCAGGATTCAAAGCCTTGTCCTCTTGGATACTGGTAAGATTCATATCCACTGCTCCAAAATGGGAACTCCAGGTTTTAAGTGAAATCTCACTGTTGCATATCCACTCAGATGGAGATATAAAGGCATCACAGAAAATTCTCTTGTGGTGAAGTGTGTTAAGGATCCAGCATTGTCACTTCAGTGGCTTGGGTCACTGCTGCGGACTGGGTTTGATCCCTGCCCTGGGAACTTCCACATGCCATGGTTGCAGCCAAAAAAAGGGGGGGGGGGCATTGCCAAGAGCTTGGATTCCATATGATTAGAGAGGTATGGAAGATTTAAGGAGGCCACGCCTGGAAGTGTGAAACTCTACACGCAGCAGGACTGGGAGAGGAATCAGGTGGCTTTTTCAGTTTTACACTTGTAGGATGCATTAGCATTTAAAAATGCATTAATATATAATAAACATTGAGATATAGTTTTGACAAGTAACTAATAGGAGCTGGGTTAGAATAAGAGGGGTTGATAAGATTCAAGGAATAATCAAAGTTATAGCGTGTATTAAAGTAATACAGCAATAAAGTAGTAAGGTGTGTTTCTTTGAATCATGCCTTCAATTGCATATCATCTGTAGTTAAGCAAACTCAGGATTGTATTTAACTTTTTAATAAAGTCTTCTGTTTAATTTAATATAGAAAGGACATATTAGAGCAGAAAACCCTTAGTAAGCTGTGTCCAGCCCTGACTAATACCACTTTTGAACTACTCTATGCGAAAAGCTTTCTAGAGAGCTTCCTTGTAAAGATTCAGCCATGCCATGAGGCTGAGGCCACAGCGATTGCGTGAAGTCCAATGGCATTACCAAGATGACCTTGGTTCCAGTTTTCTCTTGGCCCTCTGTCCGTCTTGACCAATGGTCTGACAGTACAATTCTGGGTCTATGTGCAGTTGTAGGTCTAGGTTAAGATCCAGGTCGAGGCCTCAGTCTAGTTCTAGGTTTAGGTCAAGCTCATGGGCAAGGTCTAGTTCCAGTCACTGCACAGACTTGCTCTTCTTGCTTGGCAGGAAAATGATAGTTACTCCTTTTCCTGGCTAGTTGTGCTCCTATTTAGCAGCGAGAGAATGAAGAGGCACAGGAAGGGACAGCCTGGAGTCAGTGTGCCTTTTTCTTGACATCAAAAATGCCGAGTCAGGCCCCATTAGAGGTACACATTCCTGTGTCCTATGGACACGCCCAACTGACTGGTTTCACTGAGAGAAATTAGAGCTTGGCTTTGGCTGTCATTTCTGAGTATGATGAAAGGTTTGGCCCTCATCCTCCATGCCCTGTTGTAACACACCAGCCCACATGACCTGCAGCTTGCAGCCAAAATCATCAAACAGGCCGTTACTTCCCTCTTGTCGGATAATGAACAGCCCGGATGCCACTGTGGAGGGTGATTGGAAGTCAGCTATCATGGGAAAGTCTACCTTAATTGCTGCATGCCATGACAGCGAGGAGGCCCAAATAGCTGGGTGCATCTCTGAATCCACTCTTTCCTGGCTTGGCAGGCATGTGGGTGGAGTCTGGCTCTGTGGAGCCCTCTCTCGGGACTGGCTAGGAAATCGAGATAAATAGAGATGGCAGGGGAGTTCCTGTCGTGGCTCAGTGGAAATGACTCCAACTAGTATCCATGAGGATGCAGGTTCGAACCCTGGCCTCATTCAGTGGGTTAAGGATCCAAGCTGTGGTGTAGATTGCAGATGCAGCTCGGATCCCGTGTTGCTGTGGCTGTGGCACAGGGTGGCAGCTGCAGCTCTGATTTGACCCCCAGCCTGGGAACCTCCGTGTGGCACGGGTATGGCCCTAAAAAG
>PVHT020000063.1:2099363-2227606 GCA_004024745.2 Catagonus wagneri
AAAAAAAAAAAAAAAAAAAAAAAAAAAAAAAATAATAGAGATGGCAGAAGATGAGAAAGGATTATTGACCAAAAGGGGTGCCTTAGAATTGTGAGGATGCAGAGAGATTTGTGAAGTTACTGCTTTGGTCTTTTTTTATTTTTAGGGCTGCATCCACAGCATATGGAAGTTCCTATAGGTCAGGGATTGAATGGGAGCTGCAGCTACCAGCCTACACCACAGCCAGATCAGAGCCGAATCTTTGACCTATGCCACAGCTCAAGGCAACGCCAGATCCTTAACCCACTGAGTGAGGCCAGGGCTAGAACCTGCTCCTCATGGATACTGTTTGGGTTTGTTACCTCTGAACCACGACAGGAACTCCATAAAGTTACTGCTTTGGAAGCTTTCCTGTGAGAAATGCAAAGACAGCTTGAAAGTGAGGGCTGGAGAAGGAGCAATGGACTAGGAGTTAAGAGGTCTCTGCTCTGCCATTTACATCCATCTGATTCTTGGAGCCCACACCTAACCCCCAACACAACTCTGTCCTGGTAAAACACCAGTCGTTGGCATGGGATCTGTGTAGTCCATGGGTGTTTACACTGCCCCTTCTGGATCCTGGTTAGCAGCTTCTTTGCTCTCCAGATTTACAGATATCAGAACTTGTCAGGCGCGAGAAATAGAAAACTCAGCTCACACTGGCTTGAGCCAAAAAAGATATTTGTTGGCATATGTCATTGAGCTGGTTTTAGACACTGCTGGGTCTACGGACTCCAGTGGTTTCATCAGTACTCGGTTTCTTGCCATCTTTCAGTTCTGCTTTCCTCTGTGTGTTGACTCCATTTTCAGCAGGACTGCTCCTCCTGAGGGCAAAACAGCTGCAGAAATGCTCGGCTTGTATCCTTGAAGCTTCAGCTTCAGTGGAGCAGAGAGCCTTGCCTCTGTGCCAGTATTGGCCAAAGTCTCCCTGTTTTTCACCAGCTTTGGAAAAGTCACATGATACTGCTGATTTGGGACTAGGTCACATGTTCCCCCATCACTGCAGGAGGTGAAACCCCACTTGAATTACTAGGGCTGAAAGTAGAGGGGGAGGGTTGATCCCAAATGAAAAATTGGGGGGGTGGTTTGCAAGGAGAGGGACTGGGTGATGCAGTGAAACCTGCATTACTTCACCTCCAAAAAAGTGCTCTGAAGGCTGACAAGGACTTTCTCCTTGACCAAATTTTAGTCAGTCCCCTCTGAGCCCTCTTCTCAAATAGCGCTGATCTTGGCTTTCCTTACCACTTTTTTATTTACCCGTTTTAGCAAGAATCCCACTTAAGATGGTTTAGACTGAACCCCTATCCACAATATCTGATCAAATTCCTTCCATCTCCCAGGTTATGTGTGATCATGCTGACCTGTCTTCACAAGGATCCTGTCCAATCGGTTTAGGCAGGAATCCTTCCTTACCATTACTGAGGTTTCCGCCTGGTAACTTTCCGTCCAATGGCCTCCACCCTGCTCCTTGGCTATAAATCCTACCTTGTTGGTACTGAATTCAGAACTGAGCCCACTTCTGCACGGAGGACTCTTTCCCCCTAGTGCAGTAGTTCTAAGTGAAATCTGTCTTTACTGCCTTAGCTATGGTCCAGCTCTGGTTTTACTTTGATAAGATTCTTCAAGAGTAGCGATTTTACAAGGCACTGATGGGAGTTCTGGTCAGTGGTCTGTTGTAATTTTGTAGAATTAGTTAGAATTTGTAAGAGATTTTTTACTTTTTAAAATAAGTTGGAGCGTGTTCTGTTATCCTTAAAGGGCTTCTCAGTGATGGGCATATAGATATTTATTGTACTATTGTTTCTCTCTATCTTTTCTTGGGGGGGGCCACACCTGCAGCATGTGGGACCTCCCTGAGCCGCTGCAGTGACAGTGCCGGATCTCTAACCTGCTGTGCCACAAGGGAACTCCTATACTATTGTTTCTCTCTCTGTAAAAATTCTAAATTTTTCATAACAAAAAGGTATATCCTCTAAATAAGGTCAATATCACTCATTTCTCCGAGCACTTTCTTGTGTAAGGGTGGTGGAAACTGGGGTAGGGGTGCTCGAGCCTTCCAGGGAGCAAAGGCCTCCTGGCCAAGTGACAACTAAATTGAGTCTTGAAGAATGAAGGGAGAGGAAACATCTAGGTGAATGGGACTTTCAAATAAAAGTAGAAAAGGCTTTGCAAACTGCAAAGAGCCATAAAAGTGTTGCAATTGTATGGAGGAAGAATATTTTTGAAATGGAAACATGTTTTTTCCCTCACTGCCTTCTCTCTTCTCATGGCCCCGTTTTTTTACCTCCATCAGCCAAGCCCTTCTACGTTTGCTCTGTCAGGAGAAAGAGTAGGACAACACAAATAAGAACAAAGAGAGTCTTTTCTTGACCTTTGAATGTCAAAAGCAGAGGCTTGAGGGAGATAGAAAGAAAACAGTTCCCCAGTCTTCCTACTCCTGGACTAGCCTGAGGAAGGGGGAACCCACAAGTTTTGTGCCTGGTGCTTTCTAGTGGTAGAAAGGTGGGCTGGGAATACACAGTACACAGTGGTGCCCTAAGCCATGGACCATTATACAGCCATTAAAGCAAATGCTGCAGGAAGCCTATGAATTTATTAGAATGCACGCACCGAATTGTGTTTTCTGGTTCTTGACAAGCAAGATGTAGAAAATGTATGTCACGAGGCTTTTTTATTTTCTTTCTTTTTAGGGCTGCAGCTGCAGCACATGGAGGTTCCTGGGCTAAGGGTTGAATCGGAGCCATGGCTGCAGCTTATGCTGCAGCTACAGCAACATCAGATCAGAGCAGCACCTATGACCCATGCTGCAGCTTGTGGCAATGCCAGATCCTTAACCCACTGAGAGAGGCTAAGGATTGAACCCGCATCCTCATGGACATTATGTATGTCAGGGTGTTTTTTTTTTTTTTTTTTTTGCCTTTTTAGGGCCATACCGAAGGCATATGGAAGTTTCTAGGTAGGGGTTGAATCAGAGCTGCAGCTACTGGCCTATGCCACAACCACAGCAATGCGGGATGCAAGCCGTGTCTGCGACCTACACCACAGCTCACACAATACCGGATTCTTAACCCACTGAGCAAGGCCAGGGGTCAAACCTGTGTCCTCATGGATACTAGTCAGATTTGTTTCCCCTGAGCCACTACGAGAACTCTACAATGTCAGGTTCAAAACCTGCTGAGCCACAACAGGAACTCCATAAGAGGAAAGGAAAAAAAAAAAAGAAGAGTTCCTTCTAACTGCTGAAAATGCTCCTCTCTGTTGGCTAATTTGTCCTAATGATGATGGAAAAGGCCTCCTGAAGTCGAGCTCTTACCAAACCAGTGTTGGTTGCTTGGAATTTCAAGAGAACTTTCTTGTCCTACTTACACATTTCTATATTGCCTAATGCGTTACAAACATTAAGGCATAGATTGTATCTCTAATTATAAAAAGCAATACATATTATATACAGAGAGAGGCATGTGTACATGCAGATGTACATATATTTAAAAAGTGCACAATAAAAATTATAATTCCATTTATGTTTAATATGTATGTAATATATATACATACATATATATATTGTGTATATATATATATATACACACACATGCGCGCACACACACACAAATGAGAGGAGGGGGATAAAGAGTGAGCTGTGAAAAAAATATTGCCAGCAACTCAAACAGAACCTACACTAATAAGGAAACTCAAATAACTAGCATTTTTGGTTATTGAGTTTCCTTACACTTATCTAAATTGTTTAAATTGTTTTTTACAAGGCTCGCGGGTTTCCTCGCTTTTAAGCAGGCAATAACAGCACCCATCTTAAAGATAATGCATGTAGATTTAGTGACACACAGTAGGCACATGATAAATATTTAAAGGGAAGTAATATAATTCTCAGAATTCAATTAAGCTGTTGTCATTGTGGAGACAGAAAGAACTTTGCTCGAAAAAACAAAAACAAAAAACCCCCAGAGTTCCCACTGTGGCTCAGTGTGTTAAAAACCCAACATAGTGTCTCTGAGGATGAGGGTTTAATCCTTGGCCTCTCTCAGGGGGTTAAGGATCTGGTGTTGCTGCAAGCGGCGGTGTTGGTCGCAGATGCGGCTCAGATCTGTTGTTGCTGTGGCTGTGGCATAGGTCTGCAGTTGCAGCTCCGATTTGACCCCTAGCCCAGGAACCTCTGTATGCTGCAGGTATGATCATAAGAAGAAAAGAAAGTAAGAAAGTAATAAGGAAAGAGGGAAGAGAGGGAGGGAGAGAGAGAAAGAAAAGAGAAAGGAAGAAAGGAAGGGAGAAAGGAAGGAAGGAAGGAAGGAAGAAAAAAGAACTTTGCTTGGAGAAGAAGCTCACACACCACCTTCTCCTTTGAAAGAAAAGCAAGCAGAGTGAACTCACAAGGTCCAATAAATGATAGGATAAGGGAGATTTTCAGCTTGCCACATTACAACCAAAATTTTGCAGCAAGATGCTGTGGACCTTGTATACTGGAAGTGACCTTCCAACCAGGCACAGTCAGAGACGAACCTTCAGTTTCTGCTATGGCTTCAAGTTTGCAGGGCTTGGAGGCTGAAGAAATGAAGAGCTAACGTGCTTCTCTCGGAATGTCCAGGCTAAACCAGGAGCATGCTTTTATCATTCCCCTGCCCATCTGGGCCAAGCAGAACATCTGGCAGTGGGCAGCCGCGGTCACTGCCGGATGAATACCAAAATAAGTGGGGGAATGAGAGGAAGGGAAGGTTGAATAAATGAGTGAGTGAATAGGTGAGGCCATGGACGGGTGAATAAATTTGTACCTCAGAAGAAACCCTGACACAGCTCTGAATTATTCCTCCAGGCGAGGGTGGCTTTGTGTTAAGCCGTCCATCATCCTTGCCCAGTCTCTACTCACACAAAGATCCACTTGAGGATAATGACCTCTTGGCTCTCAGCACGCAGATGGCAGCCATGGGAGGGAGCAGAATTAACCAGCCTCCATCAGCCTCCTTGTCAAACACAGCTGGTCCCTTATCGTGGGCAAGGCATTAACCAGAAATATTAAGTGAGATGTGGGGGGTAAATTCTAGAAACTCCTGACTCTCCAGGAATTTTCAGATCTATGGGTTAGCTCTTAGACAAAGACACAAGAGCTTCCCTTCTCAAATGCAAGGTTGTCCCCAGATAGATGCAGTGAGGGGGCCACCCCTGCAGGAAATCAGGGGGAAATGGGGCCAGAGGAGTGACATCGCAGGTCACAAATGGCTCCGCAGAGGAAAGGAAGAAAGTACAGCACAGCTGGAAGGAGCATGGACCCAGAGGTTGGTCACTTGCCTTGAATTCCAGCCCCCATCACTAGCGGGTTGTGGGCAGATTCAACTTTCCCCATCTGTAAAATGTGAGTCATGATAATAATGATCTACCAGTGTGGTTGTGAGGGTTAAGTAAGCCAATGGCCATGAAGAGCTTGGGTATTGCATGACGGATTGCTTAGTTATTGTATGACGCCTGGCACATCATGCATGTGATACGTGTGAGCTATTCACTTAATCCTGAAAAGAGGAGCTGGGCTAACTAATCTGGGGGACTCTCAGAGAGGGGGTCCGGGGAGTCAGGTGGCATGGAGAGCTGGGAAGTCTTTGGCTGGGGAGTTGAGTGAACCTCGTTTGAAGCCTGGTTCTGCCATTTTATACCTGTGTGCCCTTGACTTAAACTCTCTAAAAGCTCAGATTCCTCACTAGGAAAATGGGAATAACAACACCACTTTCACTAAAAACATATGTTAACCACACCGTGATAAATGGCGGTTATTATTAAAGAGAAGCGCAGTAGAAAGGATCCTGGAGGGAGGAGAATAAATTAAGCCTGATGACATGTCTTGCTTCTTCCCCATTTTCCCTTCTTTCCCCAGATCTGTTCGAGGCCTCATCACTACCGGTTTGAATTTCTGTTTTAATCATGTTATAGGTTTACAGTATTTTTCCCCCTGCATCTTTATATGCTATAATTTGGGTACTATTTTTACACAACGAGGCCATTTTTAACTGAGCACAGATTCAATTGTCTTTCAGCGTATATCATTGTTTATCTTAATTAATGCTAAAATATTCTTAGGGGGAAAAACACATCCCATGGAGAATTATGCAAGGAAACTTAGTATTCATTTTTGCCTCCCTCTTTGTCTGGCATATCAATTTATAAAGGTTTTAGCATCCTGTTGTTTCAGTGACAATAAGGCATGCTCTGAAACGCAGACACCCATCTGTGGGAATTAAGTCACAAGATGTCAACAGCAGGTTGGAGGATTAGCACCAGCAAGGTGTGTGTTGGGAGGTGGAAGATTGACAGCTGAAGGAAGAAGGGAACTCTGCTGGTGAGGAGGAGAATAATGCCATGTAAAGTCTGAAGTCATAGGCGTTGTCTCTGATTGGTCCACGGGACCATTCCTTGAATAGAGCTGAGCCAATCCTGGCTCTGGGCTTGGAGTGACCTATGAGGTTGTTACACAACTCCCAGGCAGTGATGGGCATCTTCATTTTCACTCCGTATCCTCAGCATTCACTCTCCTTCCTTCTAAGCAGATGCCCTGCTTGACCCTTGCGGAGTCATTCTTTCCATACTCAGCCCAGGCGTTTTGAGGGGAACTGGCTTTCCCCTCGGCTCCAGGGGTGGATGTGCCGGGCAGATCTGACCGATCAACACAAACTTCCTCCCTGGTCACAGTGATTAGGTAAAGGACGGCCATGTTGTAAGTCAGAAGGATCCTTTGGGACCATGAGCTCTGCCTGCCTCTTGTTTGTAGAAAAACTTCAGCCTCCTTGGCCTTCCTTGAGTTCCAAGGAGCAAATTTAATCAGCAAAGTGAGAAAATACAGAAATGAAGACAGACAAGCAAAACCAAATAATCGTAATTTAGCCATTTAAAAAGTCAAGGACCTTTAGTTCCTCCTTGAGGGCTATAGATAATCTTCTGAGCCATATCCTTGAGCTGTTTTGCAGATACTGAAAACCCCATTGGGTAGAAGAAAGTTGACTTCATGCTACCCACAAGCACTAGACCCCAGACTGGTTAGAACATAAGGCTGATGATACTGACTTCCAATTATCTCACCACCAACCAATCCAACGAATGTCCTTCACCACAGCCCAGTGTCAGTAGATTGTCTTTACTGCACGCAGGCAAGTGGACCCACATTTGGTTCGCTAATAATATGACCTAGTCAGAGCCAAAGAGACTTCATTTAGGGACTTGTGATGGAACCATTGGGAACGGGGGTTCTCTTTCCCCTGGGATGCTAAGCTGGTAGGGATATTACCTGGATCTGCCATCTTTACTAAAAAAAGGGGAGGGCTTGTCTGAGAATGAAGCCAACAAGAAAGAAAGAGTTGAGAAATGGAGGCAGAGGCTTGATGTCATCTCCTGGACTCTGGATTAAGTCTTGCTCAAAGCCAGACTACTTCTGGAATTTTCATGTAAGCCACTTCAGTCTCTTGTTTTCCTAAGCTAGATTGAATTGTGTTTCTGTCACTTGCATCCCAAAGAATTCTGAAGAGTGTGGAGTCTCAATAGAGGGCAGTGTGAAGCCAGGATACTCTGCTGATTAGAGGGAAATGAAGTGGCTTTGACCTGGTCAGAGGGCATCACTCCAGACCAGCTTGTCTTCCTGATACTCGGTAATGGTTTGGTATCTGGAAAGTTTTAAGCAGTCTTTAAACTGCACAGTGGGTCTAGAGGAACTCCCAAGAGGCTGGGTGATGCCGATATATAAGATGTGGAAACTTTACTAAGTTACACAAGAACTTCTGAGGGAGGCTGAAAGAAAGGAATTAGGTCAGGATATAAATGATGTGGTCTGGGGAAACTAACCTGGTCTCAATGGGATATGGTGAGCTTGGGCTGTATCTACCACAGATAACATGCAAGGGGCTCAATCTGAGTGGAGATGTGAAGACTGAATTATGAAATATGTCCGTGAGAAGTGACAAGCTTTTAATGACAATTTATCATGAACCAGATACTGTCCTAAAAGCTTTACATAGTGTTGTATTTCATCTTTTCAATAACCGCATAAGTTATAGGCCTTATTGTCTCCATTTGACAAGTCAGGAAACTGAGGCTTAGAGAGGTGAGGTGACTTGGTCAGCCATAGCCAGGAGCATCCGGTGGATGTTGACTTTGGGTCCTAAACTTCATGTAGAACTTCAAGTGATAGCTGGGGGTCATGGAAGATGGGACAAGGTCTAGGCTCTCAGGGTCAGAGAGCTGCTAAGACCAAGCTCCTGGACACTGATGCAACAATACAGGGAGACCCTGATCCCCGTGGGGTGATGGAGTGTGGCAGGGAAACAGGCATGGTTTGGTTGGGGGACTGCATGGGGGTCAGCAGGCATCCGGGCGGGGACAGATGCAGGACTTTCAGGCTCCCTACCAGAGCTTGTTCAGCTCTGGCCCAGGGCTGGGAGAGGCTGAAAAATGACTGAGACTGAGAAAGGGAAGGACAGCCTTGTAGGACCTCGAATTAAAAAGAAAGACATCATAACAAATTGTAGTGGTAAAGAATCTGGAAAAGTATGTATCTATTTGAATCATTTGGCTGTAGATCAGAAACTAACACAACATAATAAATTAACTATACCTCAATTGAAAAAAACAGGAGTTCCTGTCACGGCTCAGTGGTTAACGAACCCGACTAGTATCCATGAGGACGCAGGTTCAATCTCTGGCCTTGCTCAGTGGGTTAAGGATCCGGCAGTGCTGTGAGTTATGGTGTAGGTTGCAGATGAGGCTCGGATCCCACATTGCTGTGCCTGTGGTGTAGACCTGAAACTACAGCTCTGATTCTACCCCTAGCCTAGAAACCTCCATATGCTGTGGGCGCAACCCTAAAAAGACAAAAAAAAAAAAGATACCTTTTATTCATTACACAATGAGTACAAATTACCTAACCCATGTCCACCACTGGACTAGACCCTTCCTCTCATACTGTTATCTGAGGTTCAGAGAGGTCAGTCGAGCTGTCCTGGGTCACACAGTAACTGAGCAGGCATTAGATGCTAGATGTACTTAGGACTTCCCTGGTGGTTCAGTAGATTAAGGATGTGGTCCAGGTCGCTGTGGTGGCTTGGGTTCAAACCCTGGCCTGGATTCAGCTTCCACATGCCACGGGAGTGGTCAAAAAAAAAAAAAGGGAGCTAGATTTTTTTAGGATTTTTTTCTTCTATTTTAGTTGATTTACAATGCTCTGTCAATTTCTGCTGTACAGAAAAGTGATCTAGTCATACATACATACATATATATATATATATATTCTTTTTCTCACATTATCCTCCATCATATTTCATCACAAGTGACTAGATATAGTTCCCTGTGCTATACAGCAGGATCTCATTGCTTATCCACCCCAAACTCAATAGTTTGCATCTACTAACCCCAAACTCCCAGTCCATCCACTCCTTCCCCCTCCCCCTTGGCAACCACATAACTGTTCTCTAAGTCCTTGAGTTTGTTTCTTTTCTGTGGAAAGGTTCATCTGTACCATATATTAGGTTCCAGATATAAGTGATATCATATGGTATTTGTCTCTCTCTTTCTGCCTTACTTCACCTAGTATGAGAATCTCTAGTCCCATCCATGTTGCTGCAAATGGCATTATTTTGTTCTTTCTTACGGCTGAGTAGTGTTCCATCGTGTATATGTACTAGATCTTTTTAAACATAAGGATCTTCCCGTGGAACTAGGTCAGGAGTCTACATCTTGAGAATTAAAACAATGAATTGAGCACCAGTTCTCATATGAGTCGCAAACACTGCTTATATTTACTGATGGGCTCCCTTTGTGAGGGAGGACACTAATTACTTTACTGGATCATCTCTTTTCATCCTTAAAACCATTCATGATAATTGGCTGGGTACCATCATCACCTCTATTTTACTGATGAGGAAACTGAGACTTGGGAAGGTAAAGCTGACTTCTCCTGGGTCAAAATAGTAACCAGAGTCCCACGTGGTCAAGCTCACAAACCTAGCCAGCGCAGAATCAGAATCTGAACTGGGGCCACCTGTGGTTGTAGACAGGATCCAGCTTTTAACCACAACACTTGTACCTGCAACTGTGCCTCAGTTTCTCCATCTGTAGAATGAAGACAGGGGTCATGCCCACCTCCTAAGGTGATTAGGATAAACTCACACATACAAGGAACTCGTGTCTGGCACACGAAGCCTGTCAGCTCTGGCTCTCACTATGGCTATTTTCATTTTTGCGTCACCCTCTCTAAAAGGGCACTTCGTTCCCATGGCTAATCCGCAGCACTCAGGTATGCTACGGAAAAGGCGAGGTAGCTTGCGCGTGCAGCAGCCTCTTAGGGTAGTCGTGAGGCAAGAGATAAAAGAAGCTCACTTAGCATAACTTCATCGGCCCACTTTCATCCCAACACTGATCTTCTCTCGGAATCATCCTCTTCCAAGTTCACATGTGTAGTCCCTCCACGCCTCTCATTCAGACGTGGTTATCAGTAACGTTATTGAGATAAAACGGTCCTCTCTTTCTTATTCCCTTTATTCATCAGTCACTCCGGGCCTGCCTTTGTCTTTTTTCATCCTTGGCTACCCAGCCTCATTCACAGAAGTTGCCTTCCTATCCCTCGCCAGCCGTAACTCAAGGTGAAGGTTTTCACATCATGACAAGGAGTAAAATACGAGCGATTTAAGCAAATTCAACTGGAAATAATGTGAAAAAATATTATTTGCTCTGGACGCGTGCCTCTCTTTTGATCTTTCTTGTCGGGGATATGTTTTTCAAAAACGCTCTTTGGAGAGCAAAAAGCGAGCCGGTGCGCAAAGGAAATCTTCTGTCTTTGTTGGGAAATAATTAGTCTGATCGAATTGCTTGCTTTTTCTGATGGACAAAAGAGTCTTTAGAGAAAATCCTGTGTGTTCTCCAAGGCCCTTTTGGCCGTACGGCTTTCTTAGATTTGGGCTTTCCGACCAGGGTTGGGGATGGAAAATTTCTGTGAATGAGAAATCAGAAGGCTTGACCTACATCGTTTCCTCTCTCTTAACATGACAACAATTGGCAATTACTTTGTGATCCAAAGTGTGAGGGGGAATCTGAAGAGTTAGGGCAATTCATTCTCCATCTTGCAAAACTCCCCTTTTCTTTAGCTCAGCACCTGGAGCCGATTTCCCTTTTTTTTTTTTTCCCCCAGTCCCCAAGATTCAATATGATCTATAGCTGGAAATACCTAACTCGACTGCGGCTGGGGGGAGAAACAGTTGGCAAATTCATGAACCAGACTTTCTTTTCTTCTCTTGTGAAGGGGGTCGGTTCTGAGACTCAAGGATGCTTTGGAGTCAAGTGTGAGCTGGTGCCTACTGTTAGCAGCCTGGGGGTTGTTTCCACCAGCCCATCTATGACGAAGTGTTGCATCCACCCCTGTCCTGGAGCCTTAGAGACACCAGTGGCTCCGATGAAGACAGAACACTGTCTTTGAGGCCTAAGCATAATTGTTTACAGGTCCATGGTAGAGAGTCTCTGAAATTTGTCAGCCTTGGGTTCAGACCCCGCCTCCTCCATGATTTGGAGCAGATCACTTAATTCCTCTGATAATCTGGAGTCCTTGCCTGTAAAGCAGAAACAGTAAGGGTAGCACTGTTACAGATTGGAGTTGTTCAACCTTGGTTCTCTCGGCACGTGGGACCGGACATGACCGTCCTGTGCCTCGTAGGATGTTGAGCAGTATTGCTGGCCTTTACCTGCTCGATGCCACAATGCAGTCTCCCCACCCCCAACCCCAGTTATCACAACCACAAAGGACCCTCCCCCCTGCATTGCCTCCTGGGAGGCATAGCCCCTACCCTGCAACTGAACTTCACTGCCTGCTGTGGAGTCTTAAGAAGGCTGAATGAGGAGTTCCCATTGTGGTTCAGTGGTTAATGAATTTGACTAGGAACCATGAGGTTGTGGGCTCGATCCCTGGCCTCGCTCAGTGGGTTAAGGATCCGGCATTGCTGTGAGCTGTGGTTAAGTCGTAGACGCGGTTCGGATCCCACGTTGCTGTGGCTGTGGCGTTGGCCAGCAGCTACAGTTCCGATTAGACCCCTAGCCTGGGAACCTCCATATGCCACGGGTGCAGCCCTGAAAAGACCAAAAAAAAAAAAAGAAGGTTGAATGAAGTGACTTAGCAGATATTAATTACATAGCACTTACTCCACCAATATTTGTTGTTACTATATTAGTAAAACCATGAAACTGGGAGTTCCTGTCATGGCTCAGCAGAAACAAATCTGACTAGCATCCATGAGGATGCAGGTTCGATCCCTGGCCCTGCTCAGTGGGTTAAGGATCTGGCGTTGCCATGAGCTGTGGTGTAGGTAGCAGACAAAGCTCAGATCCCGCGTTGCTGTGGCTGTGGTGTGGGCTGGCAACTGTAGCTCCGATTTAACCCCTAGCCCAGGAACTTCCGTATATTGCAGGTGTGATGTGGTCATTAAAAAAAAAAAAATTGTATGTGGAAGCTCTAAACCCCATGCGACTGTACTCGGAGAGAAAGTCTTTAAGGAGATAACTAAGGTTAAATGAGGTCATAAGGATGGGGCCCTAATCCAGCAGGGTTGGTGTCCTATAAGGAGAAGAAGAGACACGAGAGTGCTCCCTCTCTCTCTCTCTACTCCACTCCCTCTCTCTCTGTCCCCACTTTTCTTTCTCCCCCCACACCCTCTTCCCCCACCTCTCCCCCTCCTCCACCCAAGTGTACAAAGGGCCATGCGAGCACAAGAAGAGGAGGTAGCTGTCTGCAAGCCAGTAAGAGGGCTCTCACCAGGAACTGAATTTGCCAGAACTTTGGACATGGGCCCCTAGCCCCCAGAATTCCAAGGAGAAAATGTCTATTGTTTAAGCTGCCCAGTCTGTGGTATTTTGTTACGGCCACCCTGGCAGACTAATGTACACACAGACCGCATGCTTGGCATAGTCACTCACTTCATCCTCACAACAGCCCTGAAGGTGGGTACCTACCATACCATCTATCCCCTTCCCCCAGCCCTCCCACAGTTTATAGAAGAAAAAACAATCTCCGAGAGGTAACAGGCTTACCCAGTGTCACACAGCTAGAACATGGACCACTGGGATTTGAACCTACACCTGTCACCCCCAGAGCCCAGGTCCTTAACCACTAAGCCATCTGAATGTGGGTTGTGCCAACCCCTCACTGCCACCCAAAGAATATTTCATCATGCCAGCCTCTAATAAAGATTTTGAATTTTGTTTGTCTGTTTTTTGCTTTTTAGGGCCACACCCACAGCATATGGCAGTTCCTAGGCTAGTCCTTTGTTCCTGTGACTGTGGCCAGCAGCTGCAGCTCCAATTTGACCCCTAGCCTGGGAACCTCCATGTGCCATGGCTGTGGCCCTAAAAAGACAGACAGACAGACACACACACACACACACACACACACACAAAGTAAGAGGTCTCAACCTGACGAAGGGGAGTGATCCGCCCTCTGCAACCAATTTAATTCCAAATTATGTCTTTTTCCAGCGAAGGGCTTAGCAACAAACTGCTTCTTCCTCCTTCATTTTTCTCCAAGGATAATGAGTAATAACATTTCAGAGCAGAGCAAAAAAGCCTACTTTTGCATGGTGCAAATCTGTGGTGTGTTTTGAGGTTGCTTGATTTTACCTTCAAATCACCACAGGGGTGCAGGTGATTTTTGACAAATGAAGTCAAGACACAAAAGTCAGGACGTTGGCCCTCAAACCACTCTGCTGTCCCCAGGTGCTACCACTGGGTTGGTGATAGTTCTGTGGCAACTTGACATCCCACCATGGTGAAGGGCAGAACTAGGCTTGAACCCTACCCCTGACTTCCCCTCTGACTTTGTTCACATTATCTGACCTCTTGAAAGGTGCTTTCGATGAAATAAAACCGAGGATGATAATGATCTCCTGGGGTCAGCCTCATACAACTTGAAGTTATCTAAGGAAAGCACAGTGCTTGGCACATGTTAAATGCTTAGTGGTTGTTTTCATTGTTCTCAATGGATGAGAACTTTCTAGAATGTGTAAGGTCAGTACTTTTTCCAGGTCTCATCACGCTTAGGCATTTCCAGGTTGTGGGGTTCTCTGAGGGAACTTGGAAGTCATTCCTATTTTGACTGGGGCTCCCCTCGGGTAGGAAAGATGATACAGTTCTAACCAGGCACTGCTTGGTCAGTGCTCACCCAGCTGTTGGCCAGTAGCTCCCATGTCTGAGAGTCAACACAGCACATTGCTCGTGAGCCTTGGGCTTGATGTCAGACTCAAGTACCTACTAGCTATGTGACTATGGACATGCGTCCCACTGGGTCATTAGAACTTACTGAGACAAGGCCTGTGATGTGCTTAGTATGCCCGGCACACAGCGAGCTGACGGCCTGACTGGTCTGCGCACGAGCCCCAGCCTCCCCATTTCCTCCCAGTGGAGGTGGACATAAGCAACCCCATAAGGAGGTCAGGTTTCCTTTCTGTTTCTCCCTCTCTTCCCTGCCCGGGGATGACTAAAAGTCACTTGGCTGTCCTAAAATGACCCACAAAGATTCCTGTGCTCAACCTGGTGGTGTCAATAGTCACCTTTTCTTCTTTGAAAGGAATTTTCCATCAAGAAATAAAGAGCTCTTCTCCCGAGTCACAGATCTAATGCATAGGAGCAAATCTAGGATTTTTTTAGATTTTGACCCACTTCATGATGACTAGGCACTTAGGCCTCCTCCAGGTTTAGTTTGGCTCCTGGTGTAAGCCTGGCATCTGGTGTCAAGAAATCTGGAGTTCTAGGCCAAAACTTGCCTCTTATTACATGCATAAGTCAGAGGAGGGCTTCGTCTCCACCCCAAACTTCAATTCTTTTTTTTTAATTTATATTAAAATTGTTATTTTATAAAATGTGTATTTTATTAAAATTAATACCTGTGGCATATGGAAGTTCCAGGCTAGGGCTCAATTGTAGCTGCAGCTGAGGCCTGTGCCATAGCCACGGCAAAACCAGATCTGAGCCGCCTCTGTGTGTGACCTGTGTTGCAGCTTGCAGCAATGCCGGATTCTTAAACCACTGAGTGAGGCCAGGAATTGAACCTGTATCCTCACAGTGACAATGTCAGGTGTTTAACCCACTGAGCGATAATGGAAACTCCTGAACCTCAATTCTTGTGGGCCCGGAAGACAAGGCAATGCTTCAAGTTCATCCTTATTTGGATAGTCTGTGTTTCTGTGACTTCCTGGATAACCTGGGAGAAACCTGATCATTTCCAAGACCTAAGGTGATGAGACACTCACACCATATCTTGTGTGTCATCCTTTTCTCTGTCTCCTTAGCCTAAGTCTTGGCTTTTGATTAGGAAGATTTATGACATGTGATAATAGGTTCCTCTCCAAGCCCATTCTACCCAAATCTGATTCCATCCCTCACAGTGGGTTAGAGTGGTTCAGAGTGGGGTTTTGGAGTTCAAATCTCCTTCCTGCTACTTATGGGCTGTGAAAAGGAGACCTGATACCTCTTCAATATTACTCGTCAATCAATCAATCAATCAATTAATTAATTCCACAAATACTAACAGGTACCTTTGGTTTGTGGAACCAATGATGAGCAAGGCAGACACTGTCCCTGTCTTCAAAGGTACAATTGATGACAAAGACAGCACTAACAAAGTGTGACCAGTGCGAGGATATAGGAAGACCAGTGCTGTGAGGTCACATAGCGGAAGCGCCCGAGGTTCTCCGGGCAGGGTGGGATTTCAGGGAAGGCATCAGTGGAAGTGATGTCTACGCTGAAATTGAATGAATGGGATGTAGAGAAGGGGAGTCCTGTGCCAGGCAAAGAAAGCCCCACGGGTAGAATCCAGGGGGCTAGACAGAAATAAACTCAGAAAAGTTAGTCTTCGGAAGGTCCACTGTGGAGCGTATGGGGGAGAGTCGGGACTGGAGAGAGGGCGGGGGCCAGATCATGAAAGAGATTTGTCAATTACATGGAGGAGGATAGACCTTAATCCTCAAGTAATAGGAACCGCTTGGACAGCTGTAAGAGGGAATGACCTGGTCCCATTTTTATCTTGGCAAAGTCAGCTGCACTGTGAATAATGATTTGTGTGGGAGGAAAGAAAGGAGGGAGAACAAGTTAGAGGCTGTGGCAGTGATCTAGGCAAGAGTTGGAGAGAGTGAAGTCTCCTCGGGGCTGGGATCTTTGTCTAGTTTGGTTGTTCATGTATCCTCAGTGCCTGGAACAGGGATGGATACACATTGGGCAACCAATAACTGCTTGTTGAGGGATAATGGCCTAGACTGGGGCAGGGGCAATGGGGATACAGGGAAACATGTGGATCTGGGACCTTTCATTTAATTTGGAGACAAAAAGAAAAGAGTTGGTAATTGATGATTGGGGAATTAAGGCTTAGACACTGGGGGGAAAGGGCGACGTTCTCTGAGATGGAAAATCCTTTAACTCTTCAAGCCTTGGTTTCCTCATCTGTAAAATGGGATGATAGCCCACACATAACAAGTATGTAAAGGGAGGGGTCCGATGCCTGGTACACACACAAGAGGGAGTTAATGCATCAATGACGCACCCTCCAAGCTCAGACGTCACCCCTCCAGAATGCAAGATCCCTCAGTCGGTTAAGAGAAAAGACCTAGACATTTCCCCAGGGTCTCCAGGTTTGAAGTCCCCACTGAGATGCTGGCGGCGTCAGCAGCAGCACAAGTGAAAAATGAACAGCCAGGAAATGAAACAAGCAACTGAGATTGCTAATTGGAGTTTATTTTCTAAAAATGAACCGCGATTCTCAGTTCAGCTCAGTCACCTGCAAACCTGGTCCCTGATGAGCTATTCTGCTCTGTGTCAACGTGAAGAATTTCATTGGGCAGAGGAGTGGGCTGGCAGTGAGGCTTTCTGTAGCTTCGGGGTCTTTGGGGGCAGTGAGAGTGGGGGAAGGAGCTGAAAGGAAGTTTTTGTTTTTTGTTTTTTCTTCAAACTCCACATCCTCCATGGAGGATGCAATTGCTTTGGGTCACTTCTCCAGTTCATTTTCTGCGGAGGAAGAATCAAACCTGGTCGTGGGCAGGGGTGGCGCTGTTGAGCTCATTCTCCAGGAGATGCAACCAGTGATGCTAGAGAGGCTGAGAGGGTCCCACAGAGCCACCAGCACCCCGTTCCTCCTGTCCACTCAGTGAGGGGAGATTAAGCAGTAGCACTGCCATGCACCACACTGTCCTGGTCCAGGGGTTGCTGAGACACGTGAGTCACAGCTCTGCCTTTTGCAGGAAAAACAGACCAGCAAATCGGCAAGTGCGATCCTATATGATGGACATATGTATTAGCTTCATGGGGCTGTGGTAACAAATCATCCCAAACTCGGATGGCTTAAAATAACAAAAATTTATTCTTTTACACTTCTGGAGGCTAGAAACTCCAAACCTAAGTGTCAGTGGGGCTATGTTGTCTCCAAAGGCTCTAGAAGGTCCTTCCTAGCCTCTTCCTAGCTTCCAGTGTTTCTGGCAATCCCTGACATTCCTTGGTTTGTAGATGCATCAGTTCAGTCTCTGCCTCTGCTGTCACATGGCCTCTCCCTGAGTGTGTCTGTGTCTCTTCTTTTCTTACCAGGACTCCAGTCATATAAGTTGCACAGTCCAACCTACCCTGATAACCTCATCTTTGCTTGCAGAGACTGCACTTCCCAATAAGGTCATAGTCACAGGTACCAGGGTTAAGGACTTGAGCTTAGCTTTTGCAGAGAGGGGGCTGCAATACAAGCTATAGCAGCGTAAGTAAAGGAGTGTTTCATGTTCTGTTTCATAGATTTCACCTTGTTACAGGTGTTATGGGAGGAACCCCCAATGTGATCTGCTCTTCCTTCCTCCCTCATTTCCTTCCTTCCTTCCTTCCTTCCTTCCTTCCTTCCTTCCTTCCTTCCTCCTTCCTTTCCTTCCTGCCCTATTCTCCCTTCCCTTACTTCTTTACTTCTTTCTCCCCCTTTAGTGCTTTGGTCAGTACATACCCTTAACTTATTTTCTGTGTAACGGGCAGTATCCTAAGCATGGAGGATGGGGGTGGGGAGCCAGAACAGACCAGTTCACGCCCTCTGAAGCTTACTGTGCTGTGGGGGAAGGAGACAGAAACCAGTCAGGCACACATATACATGTAAAGTGACAGTGGAAGTGATTGGAGAGGGAGCCCTTCTGAACGCTCAGGCTCACATGGTGGCTCAGTGGTAACAAACCCAACTAGTATCCATAAGGATGCGTGTTCGGGTTAAGGATCTAGTGTTACCTTGAGCTGTGGTATAGGTCAACAGTCGTAACTCAGATTCCACGTTGCTGTGGCTGTGGCATAGGCCAGCAGCTCCAGCTCCGATTTGACCCCTAGCCTGGGAACTTCAGTATGTGGCAAGTGCTGTCCTAAAAAGCAAAAAAAAAAAAAAAAAAAATCTTGAATTGACGTCCTAGGGTCATAGGACTTCTGAGGTCATAAAGACCAGTCTCTAGCCATTGGCCGTTTCTGTATCTCTGCCTCATAAGCTTCAGCATCTCCTTAGAAATAAGGTACAGGACAAGAGGAGATAGAAGTTCATCTATTTGGGAGCAACCACTAGCATGGAACCTTCTGACTGGAGAATGGACACGGGAAAGGGGTCTTTCGTTAAGCAGACTAAGCTCAGCTACGATCACATCTCAAAAATGAGGACTTGGAATATAGCAACCACGAGAGTACCTTGCAAGGAGATGCTAGGACAGAGTGGCACACTGACCATCAGATTAAAAGCAGGAGCCAGGACATTAGAAATGATGCAATGGTTTTCTAGGTACTGGGAACACCTGCAAACCCGGGATTTCCTAGGGGAACCCTCAGGAAGCTTCGGGAAAACCATTGTCAGTGGCAGGGGTGACAGTGGTGGGGGAACGCGGTGTGTGGGAGGAAATGATAGGCTCGGCCTGGTCAGGAGAGGCGGGGGGCTTCCTGGGAAGTGATGCCTGCCTTCTGTTTGTCAGGCCCGTGACAACAAAGCTGACAATAAAAGAAAGGCATTACCCATGCACGACACCACATGGATGGATCTCTGAGTGTTAACACACAAAGGAGTTCCTGGCAGATGATGCTAGTACGAAATTCTAGAAAAGACCTGAATCACCCATAGTGGTAGAAATCACTGAGGAGGGCTTGTCTGGAAAGAAAATCCGGGAACTTTTTGGAGAGAAAGGAATACTCCATGCATTGATTATTGTGGTGAGGACAAAGATTGTGCTTGCCAAAGTTCACCACAATGTACACCTAGAAAGGGAGCATTTGAGCATAGTAAATTAGATCTCTGTAAAATGAATCTTGAAAAATGCTGGTCATATCCTTTCTTTTTTTTAATTATGATTTTTTGTCTTTTTATGGCCACGCCTGCGGCATATGGAGGTTCCCAGGCTAGGGGTCAAATCGGAGCTGTAGCCACTGGCTTACACCACAGCCCACAGCAATGCCAAATCCTTAACTCACTGAGCAAGGCCAGGGATCGAACACACATCCTCGTGGATACTAGTCGGGTTCGTTTCAGCTCAACCACGATAGACACTCCCTTTCTTATTTTACTTCTGGGTCAAAAACATGGCAGGGACCTTCCTAATCTTTCCCCCAAGTCATCTGACCTTGTTAGGACGTGATGTCAGAGCCAGGAGAGACTTCCAGACAGTTAGGAGCAAACCTGTCATTTCACATGTGGAAAGACTGAGTCTTAGGGAGGGGAAGTGATGCGACTGAATCATGGAGGTCAGAAGGATGCACTGGAAAAATCCAGAGGGTGGGCAAAGGGCGGGCTGGCATGTTCTTGGGTGATCCTGCCCCCCACTGAGATTAGAGGAGTTCAGTTTGAGGTCCTTCAGCTAATCCAGTTTGGGGCTGGCATCCTGAATCTGGCCAGGTCCAACTCTGAAATCCTAAATTTCCTGGCCATACCCTTCTTCTTGTCCATAGCATGTTCTGTGACACCTTCCATTGGCTCATTCAGACCCAAGTCACCCCTCACACCTCATTCGCCATAGTCGTGCACACAGTTAGCATCTATGCTCATGTCTCCTTGCAAACGTTTTTCCATCAAGTATGTCCTGATGTGGTTCCATGGCCTCAGTGTTCTGGGTAACTATTTAGCATCTGCTCAGGCACCAAAATCAGTTGGGGGCCAACATCATGCAGTGGAGGAAATTACAAATGGAGAATCAGAGTCTAGAGCAGAGGTCCTCAAATTTTGGTGCATATCTGAGTTAAAGTCCAAAAGTCTGGGATTCAGGTCCCAAGATTTTGATTCAGCAAGTCTGGGTCATGCATTTATAACTCATACTCCAGGTGATTCTGATGGCGGCAGTTGGAGGACCAGGCTTTGAGACTCACCGTCCCTCCTGGTTGGTCTCTGCTTGGCATGACGGTGACATGCCCCTGGTCACTGTAGCCAACACATCCTCTACTCCTGAATGCAAGCAGCTCTGTCCCTGGGCCTTCTCCCTCCCTCTCCCTCCCCCGCCCCGGACCATATCACTAAACTTTTATTATTTATTTTTAAAAAATTTTATTGAAGTTTAGTTGACTTCCAATGTTGTGTTAGTTCCAGGTGTACAGTAAAACGAGTCAGTTGTACATACATATCCTTTCTTTTTCGGATTTCCCCATGTAGGTTATAGCAGAGCACTGGGCAGGCTTCACTGTGCTGTACAGACCTTCAACCTGCTGTACCTTACACCTCTGTCCATTTCATGTTGTAGCAGGTGACGCACTTTTTCTCTGTGCTGATGACTCCTCCGAGGCAGACGCTGAGTCTTATTTATTGTATTCTAAGTGCCAGACTAGTTCTTGGCAGGTATGAGGTGCTTGTTTTGTATTTGTTGTATGAATGAATGAACAAATGAACAAAAAGAAAGATACCCATGGAGGCGGGCATGTATGTAGTAGAAAGCATTTCTCCCGGCAGCTTTGTTTGTTTGTTGTTTTTGTCTTTTTAGGGCTGCACCCAGGGCTTATGGAAATTCCCAGGCTAGGGGTCGAATTGGACCTGTAGCCCCGGCCTATGCCGCAGCCACAGCGACTCAGGATCTGAGCCGCGTCTGCAACCTACACCACAGCTCGCAGCAACGCCAGATCCTTAACCCACTGAGCAAGGCCAAGGATCAAATCCGCATCGTCATGGATCCTAGTCCAGTTTGTTACTGCTGAGCCACACCGGAAACTCACAGCAGTTTTAGCTCCTCCAGTTTGAAATGACTTTTTTGAAAGAGAGTGAGAATGACAATCTAAGGATATTAAACTGCATAAGCACGAAGTGGTTATTTCTGGGGGAGGGATCAGCAGGGCTGGGGGTGGCTTTTATTTCTGTCATTATAGACTTCAGACGAGGAAAGTGGTGGGATAATGGGTGATTTTTATTCTTACGGTTTTAAGGGGGATTTTTTCGCATTAAAGAAATACAAAAGGAGCGAGTGAATAAATAAGCAGTACTGTTTCAGAGTTAGGTCTGAATCCTGGGCGGATAACTGGGGGCAAACGGCTTTTCCCGTCTGAGCTCAGTCTCTGCACTGGGGCGGGAGAGTGAGAGATCTTGCTCCGTGGGTCTGCTGTGAGGACTGAAAAGCGTGGTCCCTGGTACAGAGGAAGCACTGAGCAAATGACAGCTATTGCTTTTGTTATTAACAACAGTGATAACCAGCAACAAGCAGGGAAATGAAAAACCAGAGTGTATGGAGGTCTCTTCCATCTGGGACAGTCCTTGAGTCTTACTTTTTTTTTTTTTTTCACTTTTAGAGCCACACCTGTGGCATGTGGAAGTTCCCAGGCTAGGGGTCGAATCAGAGTTGCAGCCCCCGGCCTACACCACAGCCACGGCAACGCAGGATCAGAGCCGAGTCTGTGACCTACACCACAGCTTATGGCAATGCTGGCTCCAGGAATTGAAACCTGTCCTCGTGGCTACTAGTCCCCTGAAGTCCTATTTTATTTATAGCCTGTCTCCTTCTTCTGGGTGGCTTAACATAGTCATTCTTTGAAAACTACGTGACTTAGCTCTGGAATGGAGGCTCTTCTAATAAATTCCACCTGTTGAGAGATTATGCAGAAGGCTGCTGCAGTGACCTCGGTGACCAAGAGAAGCATTCTGAACAACAGCTGCCATTTACTGAGCCATTTACTTAGTCCTTAACACAATCCCGTGAGATCTTATAAGCCCCATTTTACCGATGAGGAAATGAAGCAGAGATGGATTCCATGCTTTAAGACCATACAGCTGCTCAGGGGCTTATCCAAGATTCAAACCCAGGTCTTCTGGACCAGACTTAGTGAACTTTTCATTAGACCAGATGCCTCTCAAATTGCACATAATATGGTGTAAAAAAAAAAAAAATGGAGGAGGAGATGAGGCAAAGGGATGATGCGTCTTTAAAAAAAGGTTTACTGTTTCCCAGGTTTCCCATCTGATGCCTCATGTCATGTCCCAGGGGGTCCTAGAAGTCTTGGGCTGAAGTGTGGTTACTTCTTGCTGCTGTCACTCACGCCAAGGAATTTGGGGAACAAAGAATACAGGCAGTGTAAGTAGGAGGGGTTGCCATGGATACGGGAGGATGCTGAGCCAAGGACTACCTATTGTCCCTCTGTATCCAGTCTCCCTTTCTTCCAGAGTAAAATGATTTTTCATGGAGCACATGGTTGCCTAGAAAAAAAGACTACATTTCCCAGGCTTCCTTGCAGCAATATGTGGTCACGTGTCTGAGTTTTGGCCAAGAGGAGCTGAGCCACAGCACTCAGTTTTTACTTCTGAGCAGTGTTATGGTTTGCTAAAATGATTTCCTAAGACTGACCCACTTAAACTTGCCATTTTTTTCATCCAAACAATTGTTCTTCACTGAATTTTATGGATAGATTACAAAAACTCAGAGCAGAAAGCTCTGAGAGCAGGCAAGTCCCATCTCCCATCTAGAGCCAAGGGAGGGGTTATAATTACTCCACTGGCATGAGAGTTCTAGTTCCTCTGTCTGATGTTTGATTTAAGGTCACCTTCTACTTTAGATCAAGGTGTGTATTTTTTTTTTCCTTTTTAGGGCCGCACCCACAACATATGGAAGTTCCCAGGCTAGGGGTCCAATTGGAACTACAACTGCTGGCCTACGCCATAGCCACAGCAACTCGGGATCCAAGCCACATCTGCAATCTATACCACAGCTCACAACAACGCAGGATCCTTAACTCACTGAGAAAGGCCAGAGATCAAACCCACATCCTTATGGATGGTAGTCAGATTCGTTACCACTGAGGCACAATGGAAACTCCTCAAGGTGTTTTGTTTGTTTGCTTGTTTGTTTTTGGATGTGCCTGTAGCATGTGAAAGTGTCCAGGCCAGGGATCAAACCCACACCACAGCTGTAACCAGATCCACAACAGTGACAATACAGGTCCCTAACCTGCTAAGCCACCAGGGAGCTCCCAAGGTGTATTTTTAGAAAAAACATTTCTCTTTCTGGGTCATACCCATTGAAATGTCTGAACATGCACAGAGGATGGTACCTTGTTCTCCTGCCCCGCCCCCATGTCCATATATCTGACTTTGATTCAACATTCGTTTATAACCAGTATTCAGTGGGTATGTATTATGTGCCATACACTGTACTCAGCCACAGACATTATCCTTACCAAGCTTATACTCCAGTGGGGAGACTGACAAGCCAACGATACAATACAGAGTGAGGAGCAGGGAAGCAGAGGTTGCAGGGTGTCCACAGAGGGGCGTCAAAGCCAGCCTGTGGGATTGAAGAGGGCTTCCTGGAAGAATCTGCCTGTGAAACAATGCATTTCCATTCTCTAAACCACTGTGTCTGTGCTACCTTGTTATGGAAGGCTCCCCAGGACCCAGAACAGGAACGCACCCTGCACTCAACCACCCGACAATGGAAATGGGTTGTTTTAGAGTTCTGGGGACTGAAAATCCAAGATCAAGGGGGCAGCAGGATTGGTTTCCACTTGAGACCTCGCTCAGTGGCTTGTAGATGGTGTCTTCACCCTGTGTCCCCGCATGGTCTTTCCGCTGTGTCCTAATCTCCTCTTCTTCTAAGGACACAGTCCTCTTGGATTAGAGCCTACCCTAACGATCTCATTTTTACCTTAATCACTTTTTTTTTTGGTCTTTTTAGGGCCGCAGCTGCTGGCTTACACCAGAGCCACAGCAAAACAGGATCCGAGCTGCGTCTGTGACCTACACCACAGCTCATGGCAATGCTGGATCCTTAACCCACTGAGTGAGGCCAGGGATCGAACCTGTGTCCTCATGGATAGTAGTCATACTCACTTCCGCTGAGCCACCATGGGAACTCCTACCTTAAGCACCTCTTTAAAGACATTATTCCAAAGACAGTCACCTCCTGAGGTCCTGGGGATTGGAACTTCAACATATGAATTTGGGTGGGGACTTAATTCAGCCTCTAGCAGTGCCGAATGGCTTCTTTATAGAGTGAGTATAAACCAACTGCCAGGCAACCCAAAGACAGAAGATTTTCACTAGATTATCCCTGGACTAAGGGTGTCTGACCAAAATAGATTTGCTGGTGCCCCGGTTATGGCACCATCTGCGTTTTCCCATCCCTCATCTGGGCTGTGGTGCACTGCCATAGAGAAGAGCTGGTCTACACCCAGGTCTCTCTCCACCATTTTTCCAAAGGAGTTTTGCTATGGCAACCACCGGCTGGGAGGGGCTCACCCAGGGGTGGCAGGTCAGCCCATGTTCTCTTCTCTCTCCAGGCGGCAAATGGTCCCTGCTGTACTCTAGCTGCTGCGTACATTTCCAGAGTGGCGTTTATTGCTAATAGTTTTGAGTGTGTGTGTGTGTGTGTGTGTGTGTGTGTGTGTGTGTGTGTGTGGTGTGTATCTGGGCAAAGGGAGACCTTGAAGAAAGCAGTAACATGGACAATAGGGTCTCCCAATGAATAGCCAATGAATTGACCGATGGGCCATGTTGGGTTTTCTGTCCCAAGCCGACCCGCGCTCTGGTTGTCTTGCAGCTGTGGCTTCAGTGCTACTTCCTGGGAGTTTTTAGCAGGGCTCCTCCCACTCTTCCTGCAGCTGGAAATAATGATCTGCAGATGTCAGATCCTCCTTATTCTTCTCTGGTCCTTTGAAGATGCATTTTATCCTTGGCGCTCCTTGGGGTTTGGAGTTCGAATCATTCTCAGCAACCCCTCTGATGTGTGAGAGCAGCAGTTCAGTTGTGGGTGGGCGAGACCGTAATGCAAAAGGATTTGATGGTCAAAGGAGCCTGTGATTCAATGACTCATCTGCTGGAGAGCCATCCTCAGTGTCCCCAGGGCCCTGGGAGACTTTGCGAGGCAGGTCTGTATGGGGGGGTGGGGGTGGGGAACGTACAGAGCAGGCAGAGTTTTTCAAGTCTCCTGGTATCACCCATGTCCCCGTCACCTGTTCCCAGCTATCCCGAAGCTTCTGGAATCTTCCCTAAGGGCCAGAATCCCCTTTGAGAGACTTCCATTTGCCTAGTGACATTGACTGCCAGCTTTGTGCAAAGGTTGCTGCCCAGCTCAGCTCCTCTGCTGCAGTGTAGAAAATTTGTTAGTTGACAGGCATAGCCTTAAGCAGCTCCATGTCTTCTAGGCTTCTGTCAAAAGCAAACTGTGGGCAGAGTTCCCATTTTGGCTCCGCAGGTTAAGAACTCAACTAGTACCCATGAGGATGCAGGTTCAGTCCCCAGCCTTGCTCAGTGGGTTAAGGATCTGGCATTGGCACAAGCTTTGGTGTAGGTCACGGGGCAGCTCAGATCTGGTGTTGCTGTGGCTGTGGTGTAAGCCTGCAGCTGCAGCTCCAATTTAACTTCCATATGCCCTAGGTGTGGCCCTGAAAAAGAAAAAATCAAATAAATAAAACAAGCAGGAAAGCCCCTCTGTCAGTGGTGTGTGTGGTAAGTATGATGAACTATCCCAAAGTCTTGACTGTACCTTAGGGGTGATGAAGGACAGAGGAGCAGGAAAAGGACAAAGAGAAAGATGATATATAGAGTAGTTGCAGTCCTTCCTCAATACACATGCAGTGTATCCCAGATGTGGGATTAAGCTGTTAGGTATGTGACAAGCAGAGGGACCTGTGCTGTTGTAATAAGAACCACTCTTCCTGGGAAATCACTCTGCAGCCTTTTTACAGCATCTCTCAAACACCTCTCAGGGCCCTGGGGTGGAGAGCTGTGACAAACCAGTTTCCACATCTTTAGTCCTGCAAAGCCCAGGCAGCTTCCTATGATTTTCTTTAAAACCGTCTGATCATTTAAGAAAGTCGTATGTATCCGAGAAGAAGCTGAGAAACAGAGAGGAGCAAAAGCAAAACAGGACCAAGCGCCGTTCCATGGTCACTGCTAAAATGTGGCAGAAATTTCTCCCCCACCCTCCTTCTTCTCTTCAGAGTGTGTATCTTTTTCTTTTTAGACAAAAAGAGGATTATCCTAGATGGAGCTGTATCATTTTTAACTTAACCTCAGATTGGCAATATTTTTCCTATATGAAAAAAATCCACACGGTCCTTTTTAACAGCTAACATTTCGTTGTCGGCATGTTTCAACTTCACTCAGTTCTCTCTTAAAAAGCCTATAGACAATTTCCAGTTTTTCACTTAATCATTGTCGTGGTAATGATGGAAGTCATCCTGGGATGTCCACCGTGACGCTTGTTTTTGCTTTGGGATAAATCGCTCCCAGTGAAATGGCTCTGACAGAAGGCAGGGCATTTTCCGTCTTTCCAAATATAGCACCAGGCCACCTGTGGTTAGCTTTTCCTTTAACCCACCAATTCAAACTACTTAAGCCTTTTAAACTCTTCCCACCCTCAGACACGTAGTCCAAGCAGCGAATTCACAAAGGCAGCTATTGTGTTATCTTGAAGAAAATTTGACTCCTTTCAAGTGAATGTTCCTTTCTGTCAATGCGCTTGTTTCGATCATCACTTCCACACTTTTTTTTTTTTGTCTTTTTAGGGCTGCACTGGTGGCATATGGGCATTCCCAGGCTAGGGGTCGAATCAGAGCTGCAGCTACTGGCCTACAGCCACAGCAATGCCAGATCCCAGCTGCTTCTGCAACCTACACCACAGCTCACAGCAGTGCCAGATCCTTAACCAAGGGAGCGAGGCCAGGGATCGACCCTCTTTCCTCACAGATGCTAGTAGGGTTCGTTACCACTGAGCCACAATGGGAACTCCACAATTTTTCTTTTCTAATCACCAGACCTAATAAAAGGAATTTCCTAGAAATTAATCAGCTGAGGAAAAATTACAGGGGTTTGATTGGGTTTTTGGGTGGTTGTGTTGGCTAGAGACACAGGGGCTCTTTATAAAAAGTGAAATTTCCAGAGCTTTCCCAAGCCCTGGTGGATTTCCTGCCCTTTGGCCCTTGTTTTCTACCAACCAGGCTGTTTTACACCAACCCAAGGTCCAGCTCAGGGTCACCGTTTTCCTGAAAAACTTCATTCCTTTACCCTCTACGTCTTGGCTCTTAAGGTACCTTTCCCCAGCTGGAATTTCCTTCAGTTGTCATATTTAGCAAATAAAAACACAGAATGCCCAGTTTAAGTTGAGTTTCAGATGAATAGCAAGTGTTTTTAGGGATTCTTCCAGTTGCTGAGTATACCTATCCCAGTAACGCCTTCTGGGACTGGGGAAATAACCACAAGATGGGTTCATGGATTCACTGGACCCACTGTGAAATGGATCCGAACTACAACTCTTTTTTTTTTTTAACAAATTTTAGGGGTTTTTTTGTTGTTGTTGTTAAAGAATTTACAAACTTTGAGCTCCCTGAAAGTAGAAAATATATGTATTTTTAAAAATTATAGTTGAGGAACTCCCATTCTGTCTCAGTTGTTAACGAACCCGACTAGGATCCATGAGGAGGCAGGTTCAATCCCTGGCCTCACTCAGTGGGTTAAGGATCCAGCATTGCCATGATCTGTGGTGTATAGGTTGCAGATGTGGCTTGAATCTGGTGTTGCTGGGACTGTGGTGTAGGCTGGCAGCTGTAGCTCCAATTGGACTCCTAGCCTGGGAACCTCCATATACTGCAGGTGCGGCCCTTAAAAAGCAAAAAAAAAAAAAACCAAAAATACCCTGAGCCTCAGAGAGGAAGAAACTAGCCCAGTTGCCCAGGACTAAAAGGCAGCAGGGTTGGGATTTTACTCTAAACAATCAAGAATGTGGGCTCACAAGGATAACATGATGCAACTCTGTCACTTTGTCTCCTGGAAGCTTCCATAGAGCTGTGTATGTGCATCTTCTGGGACCCTTAGCTCATTGTGGTCAGTCTGTTCTACCAGACAGAGGTGGTTGGCTGACAGCAGAAATATTTAGGAGTTCCTGGCGTGGCACAGTGGAAGCAAATCTGACTAGGAACCATGAGGTTTCAGGTTTGATCCCTGGCTTCGCTTAGTGGGTTAAGGATCCAGCGTTGCTGTGAGCTGTGGTGTAGATTGCAGATAAGGCTTGGATCTGTTGTTTCTGTGGCTGTGGTGTAGGCTGGTGGCGGTAGCTTTGAATTGACCTCTGGCCTGGGAACCTCCATATGCCACTGATGTTTCCCTAAAAAGCAAAATACATATATTTTGTTTTATTTATATATATGTTTTATTTATCTCTGCACCCCCAGTGTTAGGATACTTTTGTTTATCAAGGTATTCTTATTATTCAGCCTTCAAAAGGAATGAAATTCCAGCATGTGCTACAACATGGATGAACTTTGAAGACATCATCTAAGCAAAACTTTGCAGACAATATAGGACAAACACTGTATGATTCTACTGATATGAGATTCCCAGAATAGTCAGAGTCATAGAGACAGAAAGTAGAATGGTGGTTGCCAGGGGCTGGGGGAGCTAGGAATGAGGAATTAGTGTTCAGTGGATATACAGAGTTTTAGTTTGGGATCATGAAAGTCCCAGAGATGCTTGGTCGTGTGTATTTAAAAATAGTTAAAATGGAGTTACAAAATAGTTGAAATGGAGTTATGGTGCTGTGGAAACAAATCTGACTAGTATCCATGAGGATGCAGGTTTGATCCCTGGCTTTGCTCAGTGGTTTGGGGATCCGGCAGTGCTGTGGCTATGGTGTAGGTCACAGATGCAGCTCGGATCTGGCATTGCCGTGACTGTGGTGTAGGCCGGTAGCTGCAGCTTGGATCTGACCCATAGCCTGGGAACTTCCGTATGCCATGGTGTGCCCCCCCCAAAAAAGTTAAAATGGCCAATTTTATGATATGCATATTTTACCACAAAAAGTTATAGATACTATAGAAAACACCGTCCTCAAAAAACTAAACATAGAACTACCATATGATTCACCACTTCTGCATACATATCCAAAGAAAATGATGAAATCAGGATCTTGGCAAGTTATTCCATCCCCATGTTCATTGCAGTATTATTCACAGTAGCCAAGCTACTGAATTAATTCCAGTGTCTGTTGACGAATGTATAAAGAAAATACAGTGCAGACTTAACACTGGAATATTAGTTAACCTTAAAAAAGAAGGAAATCCTGCCATTTACAACAATGTGGATGGACCGGGAGGGCATTGTGCTAAGTGAGATAAGCCAGACACAGAAAGGCAAACACTGCACGACTTCAGTTATATGTGGAATCCAACAAAGTCAGGCTGACAGAAGCAGGCAGTAGAATGGTGGCTACAGCTGGCAAGTGGAAGAAATGGGGAGATGATTGTCAAAGAGGACAAAGTTTCAGAGTTCCCTTTGTGGCTCAGTGGAAAGGAATCCGACTAGTATCCATGAGGAAGCGGGTTCAATCCTTGGCCTCGCTCATTGAGTTAAGGATCCGGCGTTGCTGTGAGCTGCGGTGTAGTTTGCTGATGCGGCTTGGATCTGACTTTGCTGTGGCTGTGGTGTAGGCTGGCAGCTACAGCTCCGATTCCACCCGTAGCCTGAAAAATTCCATATACCTCAGGTGCGGCACTGAAAAAGAAAAAAGAAAAAAGAAAGGACAAGTTTCAATTACAGAAGATAAATAAATCCTGAAGGTCAAATGTACAGCGTAGTGATGGTGGTTGATGATACCACAGTGTATACTGGAAATATGTTAAGAGAGTAGGTTCTGATTGTAACTGTGTGGGGTGGTGGGTGTGTCCTTTAGTTTCGTCGTAATGATGATTTCACAATGTGTGTGTGTGTGTGTGTATGTATATATATATGTGTGTGTGTATATATATACACACAAAATATCACATTGTATGCATTAAATGTATACAGTTTTTATGTGTCATTTATACTGCACTAAAGCTGAATAAAGTTTACTTAACCTAAGGACTAAAGGCTAAGGACCCAGGCTCAGAGTTCAGGTCAATCTAGGTTGAAATGTGGCTCAGCCACGTTGCAGGTGGTGGTCCTCTGAGCTTGTCATCCCACTTCAGTTTCATGAGCAAGATGGAGATAGGTGCCAATGCATGCATCTTGGGTTAGTGGCAACGGCTGAATGAGACCACGTCTGCAGAGCCCTCTGCTCGGTGGTTCAGCTTTCCCAGTATAATCACCTGAGGGAGGTATTCAAGGCTGCTGATGCCCAGATTCTCACAGGCCAAGGAAATCAAAATATCTGGTGTTCTATCTTTACAATTTCCTATTTGAAAAATGTTAATTTGACAATGACATTACTAGACCCAAAGGGCTTAGTTGCCCCCTCTCAATTCTGCAAAGCTATTTCCAATGATGTATTAGATATTAATTATCACTCTAGTATTTCTGTGATCAATAAGTATTTTAATATACTGTAAAATCTGCAAAATAAGTAGCTGTTCAGAATGGTGCAGTCATATAGTGGAAAGAACGTGTTTTTTGTTTTTTAGTATCTTTTCTTGTCTCTTTAGGGCCTAAACCCATGGCATATGGAGGTTCCCAGGCTAGGTGTCCAATCAGAGCTGTAGCTCCTGGCCTGCACCACAGCCACAGCTTCACAGTATCCCAGTCGCGTCTGCGACCTACACCGCAGCTCACGGCAACGCCGGATCCTTAACCCACTGAGTGAGGCCAGAGTTCGAACGCGCATCCTTATGGACACTAGTCAGGTTTCTTAAAAACTGAGCCACGACGGGAACTCCAGAATGTGCATTTTAGAATGGTACAGATTCCTTTGCAGTCATATACCTGTGAGCAAATAGAGTTTCAACTTTCTCAGTTGTAAAATAGTGATGACAGCGTATTACTGGGCCACTAAGAGGGTAAAAAGGTAATAAATGCAATGATTCTAAAAAAAAAAAAGGAAAGAGAAATGATAAATGTGCACCAACATAATATCATATAGCTCCCATAACCCATCATACGGATTCAGTATTATAGCATTGGGATTTGTCTTTTATTCCCCCTTTTTGGCCACCCTACAGCATATGGTCTTCCCTGGCTAGGGATCAGATCCGAGCTGCAGTTTCAGTCAACACCATAGCCGCAGAAGTGCAGGATCCTTAACTCACTCTGCTGGGCTGGGGACTGAACCTGTGTCCCAGTGCTCCAGGTATGCTGCTGGTCCCATTGTGCCACAGCAGGAACTCTGGGATTTATATTTTTTTGAAGCTCAAAAAGTTTTGGAATAACACCGTGCTTAGCACATAGTATTTGTTCAAAAAAAATAGCTCATTTTGAAAAGTCTCCTTGTAAGTATTGATTGGTTGCTTAAGGACCTTGTTTTTGTAAAGGATGCTTTGAATGGGAGAAGCCACTACTGATTTGGCTGGTCATGTGTGGCCTCTGCTTAAATTTTACTGACGGAGTTTTCTTCTGTGAAACATCCTTGAAATAGCCTTCTTTTCAAAAGGAAAGAAATCAATTTAGCTAATAGTAAATTTATGTCTGAACTGCCATGAGGAATATGGAGACGAGGTAGAATTTTCTAAGCTTCTGGAAAAAGTGTTTTTCCTCCAGTGACATTCAGTTCTGGCCTTTCCCACCTGCACACCTAGGGTAGACATTACTAATCATTCAGTGCACTCTTTCCCACTAAACCTAAAGCTGCGTCAGAATCCTTCTCTCTCTTTTTTTTTTTTTTTAATCCTTTTAGGGCTGTATCCGCGGCAAATGGAGGTTCCCAGGCTAGGGGTCCAATCAGAGCTACAGCTGCCAGCCTATGGCACAGCCATAGCAACGTGGGACCCGAGCCGCATCTGTGACCTACACCGCAGCTCACGACAACACCAGATCCTTAACCCACTGAGCGCGTCCAGGGATGGAATCCGCAACCTTATAGTTCCTACTTAGATTTGTTTCCGCTGTGCCATGACAAGAACTCCCAAAAGCCTTAAGATGATTCCCCAGGCACTTACCAACAATCAATGAGAGGTGACATAAGAGTAGAGACCTATTTATTTTTCTTTTTATACCCTCTTACTGTGCCTCAGGTAAGCAGTACTACAGACCTAGAAAGAAGAAAGAACACTCTGAGACAGAGAAATAAAAACTGTCTTTCGCTTCCTCAGTATCCACCACAAAAGACAAAGTCTTTCTCCTGAGATTATCATAAGGCTACAGGTCATTTTAAGACATGGATTCTTAGAATCCATCCAAAAACAGCAAAAGGAAAACTGCAGGAATTCACATCGTGGCTCAGCAGTTAATGAACCCAAAGAGTATCCATAAGGATATGGGTTCGATCCCTGGCCTTGCTCAGTGCATTAAGGATCCATCATTGCTGTGAGGCTGTGGTGTAGGTTGCAGACACAGCCCAGATCTGGTGTTGCTGTGATTGTGATGGAGGCCAGCAGCTACAACTCCAGCTGGACCCCTAACCTGGAAACCTGCATATGCCGCCAGTGTCACCCTAAAAAGACAAAAAAAAAAAAAGGGCTGGCCTGGCTTGCTGCTCTATGTCGGCAGTGGGTTTGAAATTAAAGTGGCTCTTTGGTTACAAAGAAGGCTCTTCTGGTTACAAAAAATTAGCTTTGCTTCAGGCTGCCAAGTAGCTCTGAGTCTCAGGTGTGTGTTTTTCCAACTTTAATTTGGAGCAATGTAAACAAACAAACAAAGGCTTCCTGCTGCACAGCGCAGGCAACTCTACCCAGTCTCTCGGGATAGACCATGACGGAAGGTAATATAATATACGAGAAGGAATGTAGGGAGTTCCCGTCATGGCTCAGTGGTAACCAACCCAACTAGGATCCATGAGGATGTGGGTTCAATCCCTGGCCTGGCTCAGTGGGTTAAGGATCTTGCGTTGCTGTGGCTATGGCGTAGGCCGACAACTGCAGTTCTGATTTGACCCCTAGCCCCTTCCATGCGCCATGGGTGTGGCCCTAAAAAGCAAAAAAAAAGAACCCCCCCCCCATATATATATAGTGACTGGGTCACTTTGCGGTATAGCAGAAATTGGTGCAACATTGTAAATCAACTATAGTCTAATAAAAGTTTTTTAAAAATAAAAAAAAGGCAGTTCATAGAGGAGAGTAAGAACAGATTGGCCAGTGAGGGGCTGAAGGTGGCGATGGTAATGCCAGTGAAAATTTACTGCGGATTTCCTATTTTCCATGCCCGGGCTAAGGGAAGCATGTAGCTTTTCTCATTCCCTCCGCACAAACAACCCCTGAGGCAGGTACTGGAAGGTCAGAGAGTAACTTGTTTCAAGTCACACAGTTTGCAAGTCGTGAAGCTATGAGATTTGAACCCAGGTATGTCTTATTCAAGAATCTTCTCTTGAAAGGATGCATTTCAGCTCAGCAAAGTCTTTTTCTCTGAGCATGAAAAAATGATGGCTTCTAGTTTTAAGCGTGTCTCATACCACCTCACCGAGGGCAGGGACTTTTTCATCTTCATATTTCCTGTTGCACAGCTCAACACCCGGCATAATCCATTCGCGTTTGGTTGAATTAATATTTGGTACAACTTGAGGCTTTCAAATTTAGCAGTGGGCTCTGTAGAGCAATCATGAGTTCTTCTAGATCTTTTGCAGCTTGTCCCAGAGCTGGGATGGGTACTGCTCCAATGGCACGGTCGCTTGCACTACTGGTGCCTGCATTCAACACATGTTTTTAATCACCTGCTATGCGCTAGGCAGTCTGGCAGCAGGACAGCAGTGAACAAGACAGACCCAGTTTCTGCCTTTAGGCTTGCAGGCGGGAAAGACAGGGTTAATTAAATGATAACAGGAAAGAAGAGTGGGTGCTACAGAATTGCGTGAACGGAGGGGCTGTTCACTCAGATCTGGAGGCTGATGGAAGACACTCTGGTAGACGTGGCGCGATAATATGTGACACGTGTAATGCTAGCCAGGCACCAGGCACCAATCTTGGAATGTGGCACGGATAAAATCCTCCCACCCGTTGTCCATTTGTGAGGTGGACCTCTCTCCACCAATGCAGAGATGAGGAAATTCCAAACCCAGAAACGTTAGGTAACTTGCGCCAGTAAGTGGCGGGGCTGCATTCCAGCCAGCAGGTGACTGTTCAGCCCCTCTCCTCATCTACTGCTGTGATCTTTTTTTTCCAGTGAGAGCTGAAAAATGAGTTGGCATTCTTTTGGAAAGAATAGAGAGAGGGGGCTGTTTGAGCAAGAGGGTGTGGCAGCTGTAAAACCCAGACTGGACAGAAAGGGAGGGGAGTCGGGTGGGATGAGAAGGGATGAGTTGGGCAGAATCGGAGCTGAAGGCTTTGTAAAGCCCTGCCAGGGAGTCTAGTCTTTATATCGAGAGTGCTGGTGAGCCATCAGAGGACTGGCAGGATCAGATTTATTCCCTGGAGTTCCCACTGTGGCTCAGTTGGTTAAGACGTACATGGTGTTGGTGAGGATGCAGGTTCAATCCCTGGCCTCGTTCAGTGGGTGAAAGATCCAGCATTGCTGCAGACTGCAGACTCGGCTCAGATCTGGTGTTGCCGTGGCTGCGGCGAGGCCGGCAGCTGCAGCTCTGATCCGACCCCTAGCCTGGGAACTTCCATATGCCGTGCATGTGGCTTAAAAAAAAAAAAAAAACTCTCAAATAACGGCTCTGGCTCTTGAGGAGACTGATGAGGAGACAGGTTGGGAAGATGCTGAGGATGGAGGCAGGGGACCATCTGTTAGGGCTGGGACTGGAGTGAGCAAGTGTGATGCCCAGAGCATTTGCACAACCCCAGGAGTCAGCATCCCCTGAAATTTTGTGGCCTAGGTTCCTCCTTTGTCTCACCCTAAATCCTGGCCCCGCTACTTGGGCAGCTGCTCTAAGAATCTAGGCCAAGTTCACATAAGCCAGACCCACAAAGGACACAGGGGAAGCTGGAAACTCATAAAAATGGAAAAATCCCTTTCACCTCTTGGGTATTTATGTTGATTTTTGACTGTTAGCTCTTAACATTACCCAGCTTGTTTTCGCTTCGACATCAGAAAGGTGAAAAGTTTTATAGGGTAGAAATTTCTTTGAGGTTCGATAGCTCTTTTTTTTTTTTTTTTTTTCCTAATTGACAGTGGCGTAGGAGGAGGGGGAGAGGAGGGAATGGTGGAAAGGAGGAGGGAAAGTACGCCATAGGATTAGATTAAAAAAAAAACCTTCTTTGCAAGAGTGGAACCAAAGGATAAATAATAAAAGCAAATTCCAGCAGAGTGGAAAGAAAGCAAAAACACTATCTGGAAATGAACGACCCATTCTGAATGTGTTGACTGCAACTTCTCAGCATTAGTACGGGGTGTTTGAGGTCCTTTTGCGAAAGACATAGTTGACTAACTCGGCTTTAAATAAACCACATTTAATCCAAAGGCTGTAAGAACCTGTAGGGTTTGCTGGGGCTCCACCAACTTAGATGTACTTTCAACAGAAAGTATGATTCACACCACTCTCTGTAAGCCCTGGGAAGTTCCTAAAAATCATAAAGATTAAAGTGCTTTTGAAGCTGATTTTAAACACACACATCAGGAAAATAAGGAGCTGAGTACAAGAGAATTTAAATAAACTACTCTTTGGGGGTCCCATTGTGGCTCAGCGGTAACAAATCCGACTAATATCCATGAGGATTCCGGTTTGATCCCTGGTCCCGCTCAGTGGATTAAGGATCAGGCATCACTGTGGTGTAGGTTGCAGATGTGGCTTGCATCCCGCGTTGCTGTGGCTATGGTATAGGCTGGCAGCTACAATTCTGATTCGACCCCTAGCCTGGGAACCTCTATATGACATGGGTGCAGCCCTAAAAATACTATACATACCTATATATAAAACTATACTAGAAATGAAATATAAAAAAAGAATAAGTAAAACATGTCCCTTACTTTCTGTTTGCACTAGATACCATTTCTTTCTCCAGAGGTAATTATGATTAATAATGTGATACTTTTGAGATTTAAATATGCATGTGTACCTGCACAAAAACACACCGTTCTGAAAAGTTAATGAGCCAAACAAAAACCTGGGTGTTTATAACAGCTTTATTCACAATTGCCAAAACTTGGAAGAAACCAAGACATCCTTCAGTTGGGAATGGATAAATAAACTGTTGTGTATCCCGATATTGGAATGTTATTCAGCACTAAAAAGAAACAAACTATCAAGCCATGAAAAGACCATAGAGAAAATATAAATGCATATTACTACGTGAAAGGAGCCAATCTGAAGAGCCTACGTACTTTATCATTCCAACTCTGTGCCATTCTGGAAAAGGCAGAACTATGGAGACAGTAGAAAGATCGGGGTCATCAGGGGTTAGAGGTGAGGGAAGCGTGAAGAGGCTATGTACAGGGAATTTTGAAGGCAGTGACACCTCCCTATATGACATCATAGTACAAGCCATTATACATTTGTGCAAACGCATAGAATGTACACTAAGAACAAACAATATAAACTGTGGACTCAGTGGTAAATGATGTATCAGTGTAGGTTCGTCATTTGTAAAAAAAAAAAAAAAAAAAAACAAGAAAACAAAAAAGTACCACTCTGGGGGAGGGTGTTGATAATGGGGAAGTTGTGCATGTGTGGGAGCAGCAGACAAATCTGACTAGTATTTGTGAGGACACAGGTTCGATCCCTGGTCGCACTCAGTGGGTTAAGGATCCGGTGTTTCCGTAAGCTGCAATGTAGGTTGCAGATGCGGCTCGGATTCCAAGTTTCTGTGGCTGTGGCATAGGCCAGCTAATCAGAGCCGCAGTTGGCAATCCATGCAGCAGCAATGCTGGATCTTTAACCCACTGGGTGGGACCAGGGGATCAAACCTGTGTCCCGGCACTCCAGAGACACCACTGATTCCATTGTGCCATAGTGGGAGCTCCTACTTTGTTCTATATTCTAACTTCAAAGCATTTCACAGCATGGCCATACACATCTCCCATTGATGGATTTTTAGGTGGTCCCCTGGGTAACAGCATCCTAAGTCATTTGCCATGGACAACTGTGTGTGCTCGCCTTTGTGGTACTTTGATGGGAGGATACGGGTTGAGAGCTGGTCCTCTACTATCCCACAGTCTGGGCTGGAGCTCTAGTTCAGCCACTTGCTGTGTCATCTAGTGTCCACTAGCTATTCTCTCTACACCTCCTCTTTCTCATCTGCAAAATAGGGTTATTAACAGTCTATACAGAGTTGGAAGCATTTGTGAGAAAATTCAGCCCTTAGCACTGTGCTATGCAGCATAAGAACTCAGCATTGGAGAGTAGGTATATTTTTTTCAGGGTAGTATCCAAGGGACAGGATGATGTAATGATGCAAATATAGACTCTATAAAGTCTTTAGAATAGTACCTTGCCATGTCCTAATCACTACATAAGAATTTACTGGCATCCTAGGAATAGAATTGCTAGATCAAAAGATATGTGCATTGAATTTGTTTGTGATCTTGGAGAGATCAGCAATGAGTGATGGATTTGAGAGAGATCTGAATTTTCTGCTCAAGACTTGAACCTGAGCAGCCTGGGTGAAAACCAGGAATCCTGGCCACTAGACCAGCTAGAGTCTAAAAGCAGAATTGCTCTGGTTTTTGTTCCCTAATGAAAGCAAGAATGTTTCAAGAAGGCAAAGACGGGTCCGAGGTTTATTGTTAGAAACACGGGGCAGTGTGTGGGAGAGCACACAGAGAAGCAGTCTCTTTATCTAAGGCAGAAGCAAAGCAGTAATACACACCCAACGGAGAGGTGAGGGTGCGGGCGTCCCCCTGCATCAGAAGTGCACCAGAGAGGTGACTTAAATCACTTGTATAGGAGAGTTCTTCCAGGCCTTTGTTTTCCTTTGGCTAATTATCTTGTTTTGTATTTCACACCTGACCAGACCCAGGGCCCTCCCCTGATCTGCATGCGCATCTTTTGGTCAAGATGGATTCCAGAGCAAAGCATGGCGGGAAGGTTGTCTAGACTTATTATGGCCTGGAGCCCCCTCCCTTTCTGACCCAGAGGGGTCTGTCTGCGCATGTGTAGTTGGGGTCTCCCCGACCCCAAGGATGGGGAGTAAGTGACGTCTTGGTCTTTTGTCCAAGCAGGGCTCAGCCCCTCTTTTGATCCTGTCGTTACCATTGTTTACCAGTTCAGAGAAGACAAGTACCAGTTATTTGCCTCGTGCCTGCTGTCACTTGTATCTTGGAGTATAGATAGGCAGCTGGTTGTAAGTGTTTGTCCTGGAGCCCACCTACCTCCTGCCTCATTAAGACCTGCAGCCAAGTCACAAACCCTTCACCCTACCCTCCAATCCCTCCGGAAAAAAGGCTCTTCCGATTTCCATTCCCGCCAGCACACAGAGACTGCCTGTTTTCCTATACCCTTGCCAATACTGGGTACTACCAATCAGTTTAATTTTTAATTCTTGCCAAACGGATGGGCTCATTTTCCTTACTGGAACTCTGACAACTGGGTCCTGCCATACAATCAGTGTATCTGCGCCTACGAGAAGGCAAGCAAAAGGTGTCCCTTCAGTTTGCCACAAGCACATTTAGGCTCTTTGGAGGCTTCACAAGTGGTTATCAGGGTAATTCTGAAAAGAAATGGGGTGGGGGTGGAGATGTCAAACAGAACCTAATGGTTGGGGGTGGGGGAGTCTTTCATTTGATTGGCTACAGGACCTCTTCTGCAAGATGTCAGCAAATCATAGACATTCATCCAGATGAAAGCCAACCCGTTCAGCCTTTCTGGGCAACATATTCAGATGGAACCCAGAACACTTGGCTCATGGTGGGGAAATAAATAGAACTAATTTATATTTGAAAGTCTTCTATCTCTCTTTAAGCCCCTGTGCCTCCCTGAAATAAAATTTGATCAAGACAGAGACAGGGGAGAATACAGCTTTAATAATGCATGATCTGCAATCTTGGCCCTTTCTTTCTTCACCTTAGCATCTTGTGGGAGGCTTGCCATTTTCCTCTGCTTTCCCTGCATGATTCTTGAAGGACAAGCTTGCCCCACTTCTGAACCATGTTGCCCCAGCATTGGGAGGGTTTCCGGTGGGACTGTCAGGTTTGATATCCACTTCGCCCAATGAGAGGCTTTGGGAGCAGACTGGGGGGGTCCTTACCCTTCTCTCCCGAGCCCCTATCTGCCAATCAGCCACCATATTGATAAGATTAGCTGGTAATTAACAGCCCAGCCCAGTCAAGCAGAGGAGATGACTCAATTAGCAGAATGTCACTGCATCTAATTTACTTTGCTTATCAGAGATTTGTTCTCTAATGACTCCAGGAAGAAGAGCAGGGCACCTTCAGGGGAGGGATCTGAGGGATTTAAAAGCTTAAATGTGATCTGACCCCTCTGTCTGCTGGTTTGCCTGGCAGTAAGGAGGCTTCTAATGCAAGTCTGGAAAAGTGACTGCATTGATATATGTACCTCAAGATTGAGATAAAACAGATTGAATGACTCTCAGCATGAAAGTTGATGCTTAGATTACAAAGCCTTTGTTGCTTGTTTGTTAAATCTTTTCTCTATTTTTTTTTGTTTTGTTTTGTTTTGTTTTGTCTTTTTAGGGCCGCACCCCAGCATATGGATTTTCCAAGGCCAGGGGTCGAACAAGGAGCCATAGCCACTGGCCTACACCACAGCCACAGCCACGCCAGATCTGAGCCGCGTCTGTCACCCACACCACAGCTCACGGCAACGCCAGATCCTTAACCCACTGAGCGAGGCCAGGGATCAAGCCTGTGTCCTCCTGGATGCTAGTCAGATTCATCTCTGCTAAACCACAACAGAAACTCCCTTATCCATTTTTTTTTTAAGCTAAACCTGTTTATTGTATTTATTTAATGAAAACTCCTTCCAGAGCTGGTTAACTTTGGCTGTAGTTAATAGTGGTAGTAGCTACAATATTCCATAATAATAGAAAAGGTATTTACTGAATCCTTCAGATACACCAGGCATTGTATTCAACCTGCTACATTGGATGGATTACATTTCACCCTCTCAACTAGAGGTTTACAGACTTCTTTCTTTCTTTTTTGGTCATGCTGGCAAACGCCTAAGTTCCTAGGCCAGGGATCAAACCTGTACCCAGCAGTGACCTGAGCCACTGCAGTGACAGTGCCAGATCCTTAACCCGCTGAGCCACCAGGGATCTTCTGGCAAATTTTTTTTCTTAAAGGGCCAGAGAGTAAATATTTTAGCTTTGCAGCCAAGAAGGTCTCTATGGCAGCTACTGAAATTTGCCGTCCTACCAAGAAAACAATCATAGACTATATATGTCAATAAATGAGCATGGCTGTGTTCCAGCAATCCTTTCTTGACAAAAACGGGCAGTGGCCTGGATTTGAACCTTTAGCCAAGAGTTTACCAATATTTGCGCCAAATCAGTTTTTCTCAAACCGCAGGTTCTGATCCATTAGTAATAGAATCAACTGAGTGTGCTGCAAAAGTAATTTTTTAAAAACGTGAAACCAAAATAGAACCAAAATTATGCTAGTTCATCGTGTCTAATATGGATAAACCCTTATTTTGGAAATTTAACATTCACATAAGTGCTTATATAGGCACCCACATATGTTCATGTGTACAACTGTGTGAGTGTACTTATTTGCACCTGTGTTCTGGGCTTTGATGTAAAATGTATGGTCTTATATAATCATAAAAGTTTGTAAAATACTGTTCTTAACACT
This sequence comes from Catagonus wagneri, assembly GCA_004024745.2. Lineage (NCBI taxonomy): Eukaryota > Metazoa > Chordata > Mammalia > Artiodactyla > Tayassuidae > Catagonus > Catagonus wagneri. Next base: position 2,140,357 of record PVHT020000063.1, read on the forward strand.
TTCCTGGTATGTCTTGATATAACGTGTGTTTTAGAGCTGAGGACCCAGAGACATGGAAAGACGGTAAGCGACTTGCCCAAAGTCACACAGGCAGAAGGGCTGGGATACAAATGACACCAAAATACATCATCGTACCTACAGTAAGAGATCCCAAGGTGAAGGGCAGAGTCTGGGGGAAAGAGGCTAGTCTAACAGGTATTTTATTCGAAGATGACAAGCCTTTGCTATAAACTTTCTCCCTTGCTCATTTTGTAAATGTTAATGAATAGTGAAATCACTAAAATTCTTCCCAGCGAAGGAAAAGAAAACAAGGGCCAGGCTTATTCCACATATAGAATGGCTTCCTGCTGAAACAAACTGCATGTCTTTTTTCCCTTCCTGGTATTTGCACTGCAATTGCTCTTCATCACAATGCGTTTTTCCCCCAACACATTTTAGAAAGTCAGTTGGAATTGATTCGAGACTAAACAGTCTCGTGAATGAAAAAAGCAAAGTGTAACCTCTTCCAACAGCCCTTCTCCCTTAATCTAGTAACTTGTGAGATGCAATTTAAATGATAATGTTAACCAGAATGGGAGAAAGGCAAGGCTACATACAGTATAAGAGGTGGTTTTTTTTTAACCTCCACTGAAAAGACAAATGGCTAAGACATTTATATCTGCAGCACTTATTAGGTAGAAAATGCTCAACCCATTAATTTTATTGCTGTACTGCTGAATATGGAGTGTGAATGAAGTTCGGAGGCTGTTACAAGACTCCAGCGGCTCATGCAAGACAGAGGCCAACAGAGAGGGGGAGTTCCAACAAAATCCCGGCATTTTTCAGAAGATGTCCCCTTAGCTTTCATCCCCCGGTTGCAAGACAAGTGTGTCTCTACGTGAGACTCCTTGGGAAATTGTCTTTTCGGTTGAGACTTCAGAGCCACTCTGTAAGTTTTTGCTTTTAAGGCAACCTTCCATAAGATGCTTGCTGATTAATTCCAAGACAGATCTCCCTGGCAACCGTATTTTCTAGGGGTGGATTAGGCAAGCAGAAAATAGAACTTGGAGTTCAACAGAGTAACCTAAAGAAAACGTTAGTTTCAGTAAGGAAAAAAAAATCAAAAACAAAAGAAAAGGAGCATATTAGGATTTTTAAAAAACTATTCCTAAGTTTAAAGACATATCTAGGAGATAAGGAGGAAAATAAATTACATGTCCTAATGCCTTCCAAGGCCGCCGTTACTATTTTGTAATGGTCCTTTTTCCCCAGACTTTTTTTCTGGGCGCTTTGGTTAAGCTTCACAACTGCCCACAGTTACCATCTTAATAAGCAGAGCAAAAATATGAGATGGAAAAAGCAGCTTATTTTGAACTGCTCTCAATTTTACCTTGTGCCCTTATTCTCCAGACTCTGGGATTTATGGTCAACAACAGGGGATGCTCAGAAGAGGCTGTCCCAACAACAGTTTCCACCCCAAAGCCCCCTCCCAGCACATGGCAGGTATTGATACCCTGACATAAACCTCTTACACATGCTTTGCAGGGTTTCGTATACTAAGGCTTTGTTGGCAGGAAATCCAGAACTGAAAGACCCCCCACTTGGTCTGTTACTTCCAGGGCTATGCTTTCAAGGGTCAAGCTTTGCTAACAACAGCTTCTCATTATCCAGCAAGCTCAGTTTCTCCCATGGTCATGCGTGGCTCAGGGAAATTTAAAACTCCCTCTACTATACGTGGCTGTTGATTGATTTTATGTATGCATATGGGTATCCACATCTGTATCAGGCCTCTGCACATCTGTATCCACACCTATTTGTATATGTACATACTGTCATGTATATAAACATACATATGTGATCAAAGTTATATGTGCATAGAGTCTAAAGAATTAAGGGGTTCTGCAAAGCTGGTTATGAAAATAGCAGAAATCTGCTTTCCTTCATTTCTTCCTATTTCCCTCCCTCCAGAATCAACCACTGTTAACTTTTCTTGCTCATTCTTTTGGTGTCTCCAGATAGTTAAATAGGATTTTCATAATGAGACATACTCATCTGTCATATTTAGGCATTAGCTATTTTCCTCCAGCAAAGGGAGAATTTAGCTCTCTGATCACCCCTTCCATTTCCGTATGCCCCATGTGTGGCATACGGAAGTTCCCCAGCTAGGGGTTGAATCAGAGCTGCACCTGCCAGCCTGGCATACACACTAGACACACTCCTGTCTCTGAATCTTGCCAATGACTTTAGTAGTTCAAGACTTGTTTTGCTTTTTTTTCTTTCTGTTATGGCCATGCCAAATAACTTCCACAGTTGATCCATGTAATGTATATTAATTAATATAATTAATTATAATTTATCTATAATTTTTTCCTCTACTGCACAACTTTTTGATTTCATGAAATTAATGCTAGCCTTTTATAAATTTGCTTTTTTTTTTTTTAAACTGCCCCATGTGTGGCATACAGAAGTTCCCCAGCTAGGGGTTGAATCAGAGCTGCACCTGCCAGCCTGGCACAGCCACAGCATTACCAGATCTGAGCCTCATCTGGGACCTACGCTGCAGCTTGTCGCAATGTCAGATCCTTAGGTTACTGAGCAAGGCTAGGAATCAAACCCACATCCTCACAGAGGGAACATCGGGTACTTAACCCATTGAACCATAATGGGAACTCCTGTTTTCCATGTTTTTGTCACTAATTCGACCTCCAGTTTTTGGCTAGTAATGCCACCCATTCTCACCAGGTAAGCTGTCAATTTTACCTTCCAGGAGTTTGAAGCTGTCCCTCTGTTGCCAGGGAAACCAGCTCTCATTCTGGATCTCCCCCCACCCCATCCCTTTTATCCTCCATTTCAACATTCTTAATTTATTCTCTCAATAGTTGAGTGCTTCTTTCACTAGGTTTCTGAGAAAGGAGTTGTTATTATCAAAGATATTGGCTATGCATGTTGGATATAGACTCCGAGGTTGGAAAGCACGTTTCCTCAAACTTTTAAAGACTTTATTCGTTTCCACTGTGCCATGACAGGAACTCCCATTTTTTTTTAAGTCAACAATAGTTACACGGGTGGTTGTAGAAGTCCCAGTAGGGAATCATACATCGAGAAGGAAACCTAGGGAACTTCGGGAGGCCACGATAAGTTAATGATTGCTCAAGAAAGCTCTCATTGGAGTTCCCGTCACGGGGCAGTGGAAACGAATCCGACTAGGAACCATGAGGTTGCTGGTTTGATCCCTGATCTCGCTCAGTGGGTTAAGGATCCAGTGTTGCTGTGAGCTGTGGTGTAGGTCACAGACATGGCTTGGATCCCGTGTTGCTGTGACTGTGGCTCTGATTAGACTCCTAGCCTGGGAGCCTGGGAACCTCCATATGCCTATAAAACAGTAAATAAAAACCTGAAATATTTCTCAGATCATTAAGTGAAAGATAAAATGAGGCCTGCATTCAAATTCAGCAAGATGAGGATCCTTAGGACTAAGGACGGGAATTTTAGGGAAAGGTGACCTACACAGAAACCTGAGATGGTTCAACATAGCTTAGCACATGTTCCTGCGCTTCTGCTGATTGAAGAAGCACCAGGACAGTCCTAGTCTGACCTCATAGGGTCAGATACTCTCTTACCCAATACGATGGAGGAGCTAGTGATGTCGGCCTGATGTTACTCAAAGAATGAGGAAGAAGGGGCTCTCCTCTGCTCCCCCTCTTCCCTGGGATTACGCAAATGTAGTCCTCCTTGTCCTCATGGCAGAGCTTTTTTGCCTGCCTGCTTGTATCCCTCACAAGCGTCCTGTCTTAATACATCTATTTCTTGTCTGTCATCTTGTCTTGCTGAGTTCCTTCTGTGCTGAGGCACAAAGAACCTGAACCTCAGTAAATCCAGATACCGGGTGAGTGATTCTAATTAAAAAACTCTGGGTTCAAGTCCCAAACTGGCTTTTGCCTGGGTTGGAGCCCTGGCGCGTGGGTTTGTTGTTGAAATCTGGCCTCTGTCTGCCAGGGCCAAACAGAAAAGCAGAGGCAGAGTTTTGGGTAAAGGAGAAAAAAGAAAGCCTTATTGCTTTGCCAGGCAAAGGGGGCTACAGCAGGCCAATGCTTTAAAAACTGTGGCCCCCTTGGAAGGGGTTAGGAGGTGGTTTTACAGTTTGGGGAGTGGAATAAGGGTCAGGGCCAGAGATAAGGATCAGGGTAGAGGCACGCTTGCATTGTCTTTCCAAGTGGGTGTTTAGTGACCCCAGGCCTGGTCCTGGTGGTTCTCCTCCTTTCCACAGTGAAGATGCTTCATCCAGTCTTTCTTCCCTTTGCTGGAGGTTTTAGTTCTGCACAAAGATACTGTTCTGTATATTCCTTGAGTAGGAACCAGGACCCCGACCAAGGTGCAGTGTTGCCTCTTGATGCTCCTCCCTGGTCCCTGCATCCCCTCCCTTCCCTGAGCAGCATCTGCCCTTTGGAACTCAGGGAAGGTCATGGAGGCTGAGGCTTATTCCCGAAAACCAAGAGATGAGGGACATAAAAAGGCTTGTGTGCCCAGGATCCCCACAGGGGACTAGCTCGGTTACAGGCTCAAGTCCCAGGCTCGGTTCTGGCTAGGTTCAAATAAGAGGTGGTGCCAGTTTCACAACTATTGGAATACATCCAAGGAGGAGAGAGCCTTCTCAACCAGCACTGGTTTCACAGCCACCATGAACCTTGGAGGCCTGGACATTCAGGCGGTTCAGCCTCCTCTGCTGTTTGAGATGGATCTGTCATACCAGGAACTGGCTTCTGCTGAACCCCTCTCCTTTGAAGGACTGTCCCCCTTAAATTTATCTAGTTGATAAGGAGAGCAAAGAGGGCCAAACTGATGACACCCGAGTCCGTGGGGGAGAGATCAGAAAGGGAATACCATCATTTGCATAATTAGAAAGTATTGTTTTCAAGGAACAGGGTTTTCCATTTCAGCATTGAAAATGCCCCCTGATTAATTCCCTCCAGCCTATTCCGTAATGATAGAAAAAGTAATCAAAATAAGCAATCAAGAAAATCAAAGTGCCCTCACTACTTTAAGATGATAATGACAGTAACACCGAATAACAGCAATAACCAGAGTTATATTTTCCCTTTTGCATTTTAAAACTCTGTCAGACACTGCATTAGGTATGTCAAAACCTTATTTCATACCCCAAAACCATCATGGGTGGGGACCATTATTCTCGCCATTTTACCAGTGACTTCAGGTGAGTTGCTTGGCGCTTAGCTTAACTCCAGTCCATGGTCACACAGCATGTAAGGGACAGAGCTGGAATTTGAACCCAGGCTATCAAAATTCCACTTCCAACCCCTCTTACCTGTTCTGCTCTATTGCCTCTTTTTTTTTTTTAATCTTTTTAGGGCTGCACCCAAGGCATATGGAGGTTCTCAGGCTAGGGGTCGAATCAGAGCTACAGGAGCTGGCCTACACCACAGCCATAGCAACCCCAGATCCGAGCCGCATCTGTGACCTACACCACAGCTCATACCAATGCCAGGTCCTTAACCCACTGAGTGAGGCCAGGGATTGAACCTGCGTTCTCATGGATGCTAGTCAGATTCGTTTCTACTTAGCTACGACGGGAACTCCTCTGCTATATTGCCTCTGAAAGATGGCCTTCTTTACCATTGTCAACTCTAAAGGTCATCTTGAGTCCAGAAGAGGAAGCTTTTAATTTGTTCCAAGGAGAAGATATTTGCAAACCATGTATTGGATAAGGGGTTAAGACTTAAAAAATATAAGGAACTCATACAATTCAATGGCAAAGAAAACACCAAATCTGATCTAAAAATGGGCAAGGGACAGGAATAGACGCTTCTTAAAAAAAAAAAAATACAAATGGCCACAGATACATGAAAAGGTTCAAACATGACTAGGGAAATGCAAATCAAAACCACAGTGAGCTAGAAGTTCCCGTTGTGGCTCAATGATTAATGAACCCAACTAGTGTCCATGAGGATGCAGGTTTGATCCCTGGCCTCCATCTGTGGGTTAAGATCTGGCATTGCCATGAGCTGTGGTGTAGGTTGCAGATGCAGCTTGGATCTGTTGTTGCTGTGGCTGAGGTGTAAGCTGGCAGCTACTGCTCTGATTTGACCCCTAGCCTGGGAACATCCAAATGTCGTGGATGCAGCCCTCAAAAAAGCAAAAAAAAAGATTAAAAAATAAAAAACTGGAGGGAAAATCTTCAATTTCCAATAATAGTAATGAAAGCAATAATACAACATATATATCCAATAATAGTAATGAAAGCAATAATACAACATTGATGATTTTCAGAAACAGCCTGTACCTTAGTAATAATAGTAACGTGTGAAAGCTCTTTATCAGCTCAGTGCTGGGTTAAGCACTTCATTCATTCATTCTCTCATTGATTCTTCATAATAATGCTCTAAGTTAGGTACAAATGTTATTACTATTTCCCAGATGGGAAAACTGAGGCCAAGAGAGGTTAAATAATTTACTCCAACAAAACCAGCAAAAGTGAGTGCCATCGTGTCACTGCAGTTAATGAACCTGACTAGTATCCATGAGGATGAGGGTTCAATCCCTGGCCTCACTCAGTGGATTAAGGATCTGGCGTTACTGTGAGCTGCAGTGTAGATCACAGATGCGGCTCAGATCTGGCATTGCTGTGGTTATGGTGTAGGCTGGCAGCTATAGCTCCAATTCAACCCCTAGCCTGGGAACCTCAGTATGCCGCGGGTGTGGCCTAAAAAAGCAAAACAAACAAAAAACAGTAAAAGGCCGAGCTTAGACTTAATTCAGGTTTGCCTGGTGGCTAAAACCCATGTTCAGAATCATGACGATATGCTAGTTCCCAACCCGTGTGCTTCTCTTATACTTTAAGAAACATAAGTCTTGAATTCTGATCGTGGGCTAGTTCTTCTGCCATTATCTTGTTCTTCTTCTTTTTATAAATATTCCAGATAATATTTCTGTGTTGATTTTCCCAGCCTCTGAGGACAAGCCATTTGAGTTTCTTTTCTGTTCATAATCTCTTGGGAGAAGGGCTGATGTACTTACAAAATTATTGAGCAAAACCCATCATTATCTGTGGAGAATACCTGCCCCAGTGCATGCTGGCTTGACATTTTATAGTATTCAAACTTCAACCACTGCATTCCCTAAATGATAGCTTTCTCTGATCTAAGGGGAAAACCTTACCTTTTTGTCTGCTGTAAATATACATGTTAAAGATGGACAGAGGCCAAGAGGCATATTATAATGTGAGAAAAGCATTTTCTAGGACAGTACAATAAGGGTGATAATTTTAGAAATTGCCAAATAGGATAAATGGGTGGCTTCCTTCTTTTCCTTAACAGTTTTCCTTTCATCATCAGCTTAGGTCTAAATTCCTGGCAGAGAACTCTCTATAAGACACAGGTTGAAAGAAACAGAAACAAACAGCTACTTCAAAAGGAAGGGAGGGGAGTTCCTGTCGTGGCTCAGTGGTTAACAAATCCGACTAGGAACCATGAGGTTGCAGGTTCGACCCCCTGGCCTCGCTCTGGGTTAAGGATCAGACATTGCCATGAGCTGTGGTGTAGGTCCCAGATGCAGCTTGGATCCCGCTTTGCTGTGGCCATGGCGTTGGCCAGAGGCTACAGCTCCGATTAGAGCCCTAGCCTAGAAACCTCCACATGCTGTGAGTGCAGCCCTAAACAAGGCAAAAAGACAAAAAAACAATAAAATTAAAAATAATGGCTTATTGAAGTTTAATTGGCATACACCAAAGCACACATATTTAAAGAGCACAATTCGATAAGCTTTCACATATGCGTATAACCATGAAACCATCACCACAGTCAAGTCAGTGAATATTTCTTTTGCCCCCTAAATTTCTTTGTTCCTCTTTTTGTAATTTTTCCTCTTCTTCTTTCCCACCTCACCACCCCTCCACCCTCCATGCCAATGCAACCACTAATGTGCTGTCTGTTGTTGTAGATTAGCTTGCATTTTCTAGAGTTTTATATAAATGGAATCGTACTCAGGGACACTATTTTTTGTTCAGCTTCTTTTGTCCTCATGATTGGTTTGAGACTAATCTATGTTGTTGGGTGTTATCAATAGTTTTTCTTGTCGTTGACTAGCATTCTTGTGGCTGAGGGTACACCGTGATTTCTTTACTCACTTATTGATAAACATTTGGTTGGTTTCCACTTTTTGGCTATTCTAAGTAGGGCTGTTAAAAGAATGTAAAGATAAGCCACAGATGATGGGATGCGGCCCTTACAAAAAAAAAAAAACATTGAAGTTTATTGTGAATTTGAGCAGATGCTTAACTAATTGATGGACTTCTCTCCCTCCTTTTGGTTTTAGCTTGGGGGATTTTGTGGCAAGGACCATGGCCAGAAGAATTTCTAACTTCCTTTCTTCTTGTGCTTTTGCCAAATTCCTTCTCAATAGCCTGAAATGATCCAGCAGCGGATGGCAGGCAGCCTGCAAGGGGTCCCCAGCGATGCCCTCGGTATTCATGCCCTTGTGTGATCCCTACCCCTCAAGAGTTGCTGGGCAGGCTGTCTCGTGACAAATGCAGTATAGTGGAAATCATGGAGTGTCACATTCAAGATTCATTTATAAAGTGACCATGGCTTCTATCTTGACCTCTCTCTCTCACATCTCTCACTCCAAGTGAAGCCAGCTCGCCTCTCAGGAGGCAGCTCTGTATAGCAAACCACATAACCAGATCTGCGGGCTGTGATTTACCAAAATCTACCTGAGTGACCTTGAATGTGGACACCTCACAAGTTGACTGTGCAGGTGAAATTGCAGTCCTGGCTGACAGCTTGAGTCAGAGGAATTCAGCCAAGCTCTGTCTGGGTTCCTGAGCAACAGAAACCAGGAAATGACAAATGTTTGTTGTTTTAAACCACCAAGTTTGGGTAATTTGTTATGTAGCTGTAATAAGCAGAACCAAGCAGGTGTGATCATCTGTGGGTCGGTCTGAGTTTGCCTTCCTCTGCTGATGAGCTGGGCAGATACTGTTATATCCGGGTAAATATTCTCCACTAGACCAGACGGCCGTCCCAAGGAAGCCCTGTGATGGCCTTTTAAGCAGTTTTACACTGGATAATAATAGTCTGTTTAGGGTATTATTACCGTTACCAGAATGTAAGCTTCTTAATAAACTTGGATGTTTTTTTGTTATTGTTGTTAGGGCCACACCTGTGGCATATGGAGGTTCCCCGGGCTAGGGGTCAAATCGGAGCTGCAGCTGCCAACCTACACCACAGCCACAGCAATGCCAGATCTGAGTCGCATCTGTGACCTATAGACCTGCAGGAGTGCCAGATCTTAACCCACTGAATGAGGCCAGGGACTGAACCCACCTCCTCACAGATACTAGTCAGGTTCTTAACCCACTGAGCCACAATGGGAACTCCTAAACTTCGATGTTTTATTTCTTTCCTTACTCCCAGTACCTCATTATCATAATTAATATGCTGAGAACTGAGAATGCTGAACTAACTTCCTTCTTAACAACCCCCTGAGAAAAGGTTATTATTATATCATCATTTTGTAGATGCAAAACTGAGAGAGAATTTTTTTTTTTTTTTTTTAATTTCGGGGCCTCATGTGCGGCGTGTGGAAGTTCCCAGGCTAGGGGTCAAATTGAAGCTGCTGTGACTGTCGGCCTAGACCACAACTCACGGCAACACCAGATCTTTAACCCACTGGGCGAGGCCAGTGACGTAACCTGCATCCTCATGGATACCAGGTGGGTTCCTTAACCACTGAGCCATGATGGGAACTCCCAAAAAAAGCTGAGTTGCTTCAGGTGATGCCACATGTAAGGAGAGGAGCCAGGATGTGAACGCAGGCAGTCTGGCCTCAGAATTCTTAACGAACATATGTGTTGAAGTAAGCAAGGCAGTGAAACTGCTGTATGACTTCCAAACACTGCCCCTCGGAACTGGGTACCATCTTTGCTTTTCCATTGGTGTTTATAACCCCTTGAATGTCACTTACTGTCAACAGCTTACAGGCTTAATTTTGTTGGACCGTTTGTTCATATTCTAGAAGCATCCCAAGCGCTTTTCCATCCCCCTGTTCACTCTGCGAAGCCCTTCGCTGAAGGCTTCCTCTGCTTTTTGGAGTTGTTTATATTTTAAGATACACTCTTCACCCAGCATGTCAATACATGAGTTGCAAGCTAAGCCTCTCAGAGGCAAAATTTTGAACAATTATCGGTTTAGGGAATCAGGTAACAAACTTCTCTTTAACCAAATCAAAAGACCCCATGGCAAAAAATCTTTAAGCTCATCGTCTTATCAGAGCCTCTCAAGGGGCCTTTCTGGCTCTGGGTGGCCACGCTGGGACATTTAAAGCAAAGAATCCCATCATTTTTGTTGCTGAGGCCCAGACTTCTTTGGGATAGATAATGTGGCTTCATGCCAGTTCTGCAAGAATGTGTCTGGGAAAGGGTGATTACATTTCTTTTAAAAAATATTGGTGTTTCCATTCCCCCACCGCCACCCCCATGCCCCACCCCACCTCCGTGGCTTAATTTGGGTTGGCATATAAAAAAGAAGCACGGTGGAGGAGTTCCCATCGTGGCTCAGTGGTTAGCGAACCCAACTAGCATCCATGAGGACTCGGGTTTCATCCCTGGCCGTGCTCAGGGGTTTAAGGATCCAGCGTTGCCATGAGCTGTGGTGTAGGTCAAAGATGCAGCTTGGATCTGGTGTGGCTGTGGCTGTGACTGGCGGCTACAGCTCTGATTCGACCCCTAGCCTGGGAACCTCCATATACTGCAAGTGTGACCCTAAAAAGACAAAAAGACCAAAAAAAATAAATAAATAAAAGGAAGCATGGAACAAAACTTCCAATAAAAAGATTTGACTCACTCTCTATAATGTCATCTGAGCTTGGTTTGGCCTTGATGAATTCAGCACTTTAAAGGGTATGTCAACACAGTAAATTTTATGCTCTCAATAAAACTTGTGAGTGAGCTCAGTGAGAAATTCCAAGGTCTGGGAAGGCAATTAACGTTTGAAATGTATATTGAGTTGTTTACAGCGACATTTTATGTGGCCACAGAGCTGTTCCCTGGATGTCATGAGGGAAGAATTTCCCTAGGAAATGCAAGCTCTGCTTTTCAAATAACACTGACATGTCAGATCACTCCCTGAAGACAGAGAAATGTAAGAAATGGTGACCAATGAAAAGCCAGTTCTCTAACCACATCGTGTCATTCTCCTTGTTTTCTGTTCCAACGCGCAATAATCTTCTGGAGGGTATTTGTTGTCGGTATCTTAGCAACTTTCACTGGACCATTAGTATCACTGTTTGTTGTAGTTATTTATGTGTGTGTGGGGGGGGTGTTTTCTTAATTAATTTGACTTGCAGTTGAACCCTAGCCCTGTTCTTAGTGTGTGACCTTATACGAGCTGTATCAGCTCTCAACTTCACTTTCCCTTGTGAGAATTACACTCAACAACATGTTATAAAATACCCTGTTAATCATAAGGTGGCTTCTAACTTAGGAAATCACTATTCTTTGCGTAGCATTAACACATCTTTCTGAGGATGGCATGTAGAATGTGGGAGATCCAAAGATATAAACGGTACATGTCAGTCAGCTATTATTGCATCAGTGCTGTGTGACAAACAACCTCAGAATCTCCTTGGTTTACAAAAATATTTTGAAATTATATATTATTTTATTATGCACATTTCTGTATTTATTTTTTTGCTTATTTATCTCTGGCTTGGCTGAGATAGCTGTACTTCAGGATGCAAACTGAGCTTAAATCTACACTACGTGTCCTACCTGAGGCATGCCCTTTTGTGGATGACAATAGTGGTGCAAGAAGGGTGATCAGAAACACAGGATGCCTCTAACTCCTAGGCTCTAAAGTCACACCTTTGTCCACATTCCACTGGCCAAAGCCAGTCATTTAACAAGTCCACCATCAGTGAAGCTGGGAAGTGTACCCCGTTGACAGCGATCCATTTCAAGGGAGAAGGGAGGCTTGGGGAAATAGAATATCACCTACCATACAATATTTGTCTAAGTAAAAAGAAGAATCCGAGGTCACTGTATAAACAAAAGCGCCTAAGAAATGTATGGCTTTCTCTTTTTTACAGTTAAGCCTCAAGTCATTTGACTGGACCATCTATTCTAAATCCAAGTCAGAAATGGGTTCTTCAGTTTCCCTGTACTTGATGAAATCGTAAGTTCTGTTTCCATCCATGACTCATTTTTCCTTCAGAAAGCCATGTACCTATTGTTCAAGGCCTCCGGAAACTCTTTGGCTGGCTGTGAAATGTCTGCTTTATCAGTTCCTCTTTAAATGTCAATGACCAGTCAAGATAACAAAAGAGTTAAGTGTTTACTCATCTGTTTAGATTGAGTGATACTCCATTGGGCATGGGACCAGGAGTCAGGACGGAATCCAAGGTTCAGGTCCCAGCTCTGCCACTAAATTTGGATGAGCCTCTGATACTGTCTGAGGAAAATTGATGAGAAAAGAAATGAGGAAAGCGTCAGGGCAAATCACGTAATGATGCTGACTCTTCTCTGTAATCTCTCAGTGCCGAAGTCATTGTCTAAGTAAGCATTCCTTTCCAAATGCAGCCTAACCGTTTTGCCTACAAGTTGGCAGATGTGGCTTGCCCCAGGGTGTGAACATCTTAAGGAAGATCTTTAAATGTAGTGTTTAAAAAATCTATAACAATTATGCAAGGGGTTTTAAAGTTCATATAACATTTCACTGCTTTTTTGCTCCTTAAATATTTTTGTTTTTCTCATTGTCGATCCAGTAATTTCATTTCTAAGGAAATAATCAGAGAGGAGGAAAGAGGTTTATATACCAAAATGTTCATTGTGACACTTTAAAAAAGTTAAACTGAAAAATTGGGCAAAACCTAAATGTCTAATAATAAGGGACTGATTGGGTAAATTATTGTAAATCTATTTAATGGGCTATAATGCAGATGTTAAAGTAATCTTTTAAAACAGTTTTAATGACTTGAGAATATTCTTATGATATAATATTAGATGAAATATGTAAAATAAGAAAACTGTAATATTGTGTAACCATCAATTCTTTTAAAATGCACGCAATAAGATTATGAGGAAATCCAGAAAAATGTGAATTGTGGATATCTCAAGACTGTGAATTGTTAGTACTTTGCATTCCCTCCTTTACATTTTCCCATGCTTTTCTGGTTTTGACAACAAACATTACGTTTTAATTTTTTTTTACTTTTTGTTAAAGAAGTACAGGTACACAGTTAAAAAGCAAAAAATCTAAAAAGCGTAGAGCAAAATAGATCAAGTCTCACCCCTCAGAAATTACTGTTCATTCTTTTCCAGGTATTTCTTTGGGTATTTCCTTCCATATGTTTATATAATATGCTTATGCCTCTTCCTGGAATCATGCGTTTTAGAAATTCCCTGTTGGCTTCTGGTTATGATGGTAGAGAATTTAGCTCACTCTAATCAACTTCACCACTTTCTCTTCCACTCCTTCATTGTCTCAGTTTACTAGGTTTCAGTTTAATTATGTGAAAACACTTGGTTAGATCAAGAATAATGTTTATACTATTATGAGTGTGTAAATTTTATGACTAGACTATGTTTCGTCTCCTATATATGTATTTCCTTTTTTTTTCTGAAGTACCCAACTATTCTGTTAACACCAGTCAACAATTTTCCAAATGTACAGACATTCCCACACATTCTGTAGGTTCTGTCCTTTTCCCCTGACGACATCTCAATGACCATTCTTTTTTTTTTTTGCTTTTTTAAGGCAGCACCCGGGGCATATGGAGGTTCCCAGGCTACGGGTCAAATCTGAGCTACAGCTGCCGGCCTACGCCACAGCCACGCCAGATCTGAGCTCCATCTGCGACCTATACTACAGCTGATGGCCACGCTGGATCCTTAACCCACTGAGCAAGGCCAGGGATTGAACCTGCGTCCTCATGGATCCTAGATGGGTACATCCATTCAGGAGTTTCCCAAGAAAGAGTGAATGGGAGATAAATATTTTGGGTCCTTCCATGTCTAAAAATATCTTTCTTGTAGACTCCCATTTGATCTATGGTTTAGCCCGGTTTAGAATTTTCAAGAATGTCCCATCTCCTCGCACCCACTGCTGCTGTTCAGAAGTGATGAGTTTATGGGCCTTGAGCCATCACAACGCAGGCTAAAGGGGACAGAGGTGAGCAGAAGGAGCCTGCATCAGGGGTCTAGCTGGGAAGGAAGAAGATGAATAGATACAGAAGAATAGATACATAAAAAGTTGCAGAATCACAGAGGTCAAATGGCAGTGGATTGTTAAGGATGGAAGAATAGGGCGGGGACAGCTGTGAAGCAGGTGAGAAATGGAGCTCAGAGGAGTCAGCGCAGGGCCAGCCCCATGGTTCCCGCAGCCTGGGTTCAGAGATCAGGCATTTTGAGAAGGAGAAAATTCCAGGTAGGAGTTCCTGCTGTGGCACAGTGGGTTGAGGGTCCAGCAGTGCCGAAGTTGCAGCATAGGTCACAGCTGCCGCCAGGATTTGATCCCTGAACTGGGAACTTCCATATGCTGTGGGTGTGGCTGGAAAAGGGAAGAAAAAAAAAAAAAACAGAAAAGAAAAAAAGAAAGTTCCAGGTAGCTGAACAGCTGAGGTGACCTCTGTCTTATCACTTTGGCTCAGGTGCATACCCTTGCCAGACAGGATTTTTTCTGTGCTAACTGCTCCCAGAAGAAATTTGGGGGCTGTTTTTTTTTTTTTTTTGGTTTGGGGGTTTTGTGTGTGTGTGTGTCTTTTTAGAGCCACACCCAGTACATGGAAGTCCCCAGGCTAGGGGTCAAATTGGAGTCTGGCTACACCATAGCCACAGCAATGCTGGATTAAGCCACATCTGCCACCTACACCACAGCTTATGGCAACACGCGATCTTTAACCCACTGGGGGGGGCCAGGGGTGGAATTTGCATCCTTATGGATACTAGTCAGGCTCATTACCACTGAGTCACAACGGAAACGGCGGAATTTGGAAGCCTTTGGTGAAACTAGGCTTCCTCTGATGGAAACAGACAGGCAGGGCTCATGGGACCCAAGCAGAGGCTCAGAACTTGATCTGGACTAAAGTATTGTGAAAGTCCTCTATATCCGTCACTCTTCCTGGCCACCTCTCCTTGAATTCATTCCAGTTGGAGGGAAAAAAACCACTGGCTTTAAGCACAAGGCTTCCCGCCGCCTCCAGATGAGCTCACTCTGCCACCATGGTCTGTAGGGACTAGTCAGCCCTGCAGGGTTGCTGATGGTAAGGGTTTTGTGCACACCCAGAAATCACCACTGTGATCTCCACTTAAACAGCGGTGCCCTGGGAACCTGTCTGTCTGGCCTTATTCTCACAGTGACATATGGGAGAGACAGACTTCTAAGTAGGCTTGGGTCTGAGGTCACATGTGGTATTCATGCTGAAAGTGGAAAGGAAACAGCTTAAACCCTCCTGAGGCCCTTTATTATCTTTAAACAGCCGAATCCAGACACGCAGGAAATACAAGCCCCCCTTTTAAAACACTGACCTTCTTTCAAATTAGTTTGCCGAGAAGTTTGAACAGGAATCAGTGGGCAAAGAAAATGATTTGGGATCTCAGTTGAATGGTGGGCAGTTGTTCAAAGTGTTTTATTGTCTTGCAAGAGTAGATACGCTTGACTGGAGCTGGTGGCTTGACTGCCAGGGAGGATTTCAAGCTCAAGAACTCAGCAGTTGTGTCCTTCTAAGGTTTGATCTGCCCTAACCCATATATTTTTGCCAAGGTCATTGCCACCCTTTAGAAGATAATGGGGTGATACTGTGCTTATGGTAGATTTGCAGAGACGTTACCAGCCCATAGAAGAAATGTTTGGATAACCAGTCCCAGCTTCTTTTCAGGATAAACCCAGGTACTAAGATAGGATGAAGCAGTTTTTCTTTGTTTTCTTAACATGATGCTCGGTTGTAATGAGACACCTGAAAAACAAATTTTAATTCTGTTGAGTCTCTGTTATGTGCTAAATTATTGAGAAGGTTATCAAGGATTCCTAAGGTTGTCTTAGATGCTAGAAACTTGCGAGTGAGAGAATATAGCTAAAAAGAGAAAATATGGCCATTAGTATTACTACCACCACCACCATTACTACTAGTAGTATTTTACTACTATGAGTACCATGACCACCAGCACCGTGATGTACTTATTACCACTGCTACGACTGTTTTCCTGCTCTTACTACTGCTGCTGCTGTTACTATTGCTACTGCCACTACTGCTGATCTTGGAGAGACAGCAGTGAGTGATGGCTTGAAGTGAGACCTGAATTTTCTGCTCAGGACTTGAATGTGGGCAGCCTGGGTGAAAACCAGGAATCCTGGTCACTAGACTAGCTAAAGGCTAAAAGCAGAACTGCCCTGATTCTTGCACCCCGTTAAAAGCGAGAATGTTTCAAGGAGGCAAAGGCTGTAAAAACAGGTACAAAGTTTACTGTTAGAGTCACCGTACAGCAAGGTGTGGGTGAGCACACAGAGAATCAGTCTCTTTATCGAGGGCAGAAGCAAAGCAGTAATACACACCCAAAGGAGAGGTGAGGGTGCAGACGTCCCCAAGTGAGGGGTGTGCCCAGAGAGGTGACTTAAACCACTTCTATACGGTGGTTCTTCTAGGTCTTTGTCTTCCTTTGGCCACGTATCTTGTTTTGTATCTCACACCTGACCAGACCCAGAGCCCTCCCCTGATCTGCGTGCATATCTTTTGGCCAAGATGGATTCCGGAGCAAAGCATGGCGGGAAGGTTGTCTAGACTTATAATGGCCTGGAGCCCCCTCCCTTTCTGACCCAGAGGGGTCTCTCTGCACATGTGTAGTCGGGGTCTCCCCGACCCTGAGGGTGGGGAGTATGTGACCTCTTGGTCTTTTGTCCAAGCAGGGCTCAGCCCTGTCATTACCACTGTTTACCAGTTCACAGAAGACAAGTACCAGTTATTTGCCTCGTGCCTGCTGTCACTTCTCTCTTGAAGGATGGATAGGTGGCTGGTTGTGTTTATCCTGGAGCCCACCGACCTCCTGCCTCATTATTACTGCTGCTGCTGCTGTGACTGCTACCACTACTATTATTATTACTACTACTATTACTATTACTACTACTCTGTTATTACTAATACTTACTACTGTAACTACCACCATGATTACAAACATTACTATTGTTGCTACTATTCCACACTCTTACTATTACTAGTGTTACTGTTATTATTGCTACTATTGCTACCATCGATATGACTATTATTACCACTACTGCTACCATGCTATGGTTACTACTACAACTTTACTACTGTGAATACAATGACCACTGCTACCACCATGACTATAATTACTACTGCTATTACTATTTTACTACTCTTACTACTGCTGCTGCTGTTATTACTACTACCACTACAATTGTTAGGACTATTACTACCACTACTGCTACCATACTATTATTACTACTATTACGTTGCTACTGAGTGCTGTGACCACCACCACCGTGACTGCTATTACCACTGCTATTACTGTTCTGCTCTTAGTGCTGCTGCTGTTGTTATTGCTAATGTTACTATCACTACAATTAATATTACCACTACTATCACTACTGTTACCCCACCATCGTTACTCCTCCTCCTATTATTACTGTGCTGCTACTACTACCACTACAACTAGCAGCTGCCTTTTTATTTGCAGCACTTTCTATGTGCATACCACTGATATATCTGATGTAACTTCCTACTCCCCCAAACCTACCAATGTAAGGAGTATCTACTCCGTCTTCTGTAGTATATGAAAGTGGCATATGGAAGTTCCCAGGCTAGCGGTCGAATCAGAGCTATAGCTGCTGGCCTAAGCCACAGCCGCAGCAACACCAGATCCGAGCCACGTCTGCGACCTACACCACAACTCATGGCAATGCCAGATCCTTAACCCACTGAGCGAGGTCAGGGATCAGACCGGCTACCTCATGGTTCCTAGTCGGATTTGTTTCCGCTGCACCACAGTGGGAACTCCCATCATTGATTTTAATTTTCATAACTTCCTAAAAGTTTTTGGCTTAAGAACCCAACATAGTGTCTGCAAGGATTCGGGTTTGATCCCTGGTCTCCTTCAGTGGGTTAAGGATCCGGTGTTGTCACAAGCTGGAATGTAGGTCACAGATGTGGCTTGGATCTGGCATTGCTGTGGCTGTGGTGTAGGCCGGCAGCTGCAGCTCTGATTCAACCCCTAGAGGGGTCGGGATTTCCCAAGGTCACACAATGAATGAATGGCAGAGCCAGGATTTCAAACCCAGTCTGGCTGGGCCCCCGAACGCACACTCCTTGCCGTTGCACATGATGCAGACGCTCTCATCCAACCTGATTTGGACACGTTCCGTTGAAGGGTCTGGTAGGACAGCTGAGTGACAATTTGATAAACAATTTCCTTATCCTTAAAACCGGTCTGAGTTGAGATTTCTGTTGCTGCTGGTAAAAGCATCCTAACACATACAGACATGAATGGCTGTCTGAAATTGTAAAATTCAGGAAAGAGGGCTGGGCTGGCTATTCAGTCTGGCAATACCTTCACGTTCTGCTAGTACTTTTCGGACCAATGCTTCCTCTCAGGGGTCTCTAATCCTTACAGGTTTACAGGAACTCTGTCATCCTTTGGGAAATCCAGACACCAAGGGGTGGTTCTACTGTAGAGCACAGAGAATTCTACCCAATATTCAGTGATCATCTATGTGGGAAAAGGATCTGAAAGAGAATGGATGTGTGTACCTGTGTAACCAAATCTCTGTTGTACAGCAGAAATGATCACAATCAATTCTACTTCAGTGAAACTTAAAAAATGAAATCCAGAGAGAATGTCTGTCTGCCCTATGGATGACAGTATCTATTCATTCACAGTTTCTGCCTACCCGTCCCCACCTAGACAAATACCCCTAAGCCTTAAGACCCTCTTAAATGACTTTGTTATACGTCAGCTAAGTTGGACATGGCGATGGATGTGAAAACTGTCAGGTCTGAACAGCAAGAACAAGCAAGTGGAGCAGAAACAGCTCTCCGAGCAGCAGACGCGGGAGGCTCGGGCTGTCTGTCTTGGACATCCCACCTCCCACTTGTCTTATTGCAAATACTACGCTTCTACCTTGTTGGAGATTGACTGAGGCTGATTAAAACCCTTTGAAATGGCTCTTGTTGACGAGATTTGCTAAAGAACATTTTAATGACTAAACAAAATTATGGTGCAATTTCACTTGATTAAAGACAAAACCCCAACCTGTGCAATTTCCAGAGTATAATGCTCTCATGCAGCACCTGAAAAACATCTTTAAAAATTCAGAGCCCGATTCTGCCTGAGAGAAGCATGACGGGGGCGTGGTGGCGTTGGGCGTTGATTTGCTTTTCTACCCCCGCTTCCGCGTGGCTTTTGTTTCCTTTGTCCTGCTGGCTCTGTCTGCTCGTTCCCACTGGTCTGGATAACTTCAAGGTGACCAGGAAAAGCCAGATGCTATTGGCGAGGAGTGTTCTATTTCTAGACGTTCTCCGGACTTCACTCCGGGCCAGATGTCACACGAGTTTGTCACTTCCTTGTTGATATTCACACCATGGCTCCAGAATGAAACTTCCTCAACTATCGTTACTGAACCAGGTCCAGCTGCACGCGCTCAAAAATCAATATGAGAGAGAGATAAATGTTGGTAAAAAGGAAAGTCGCTTTTCATCAGAATGCCAGCAGTCTGCAGAGACAGTGGGCTGAGAGTCCCCTCCAAAAACCGTCTCCAAAGATTCTGCTTGACCATGAAAGTTTTTAAGAGGAAAAAGGGAAGTAATTTCAGTTAATCATGGAGATGGAGGTCAGAGTCGTTGCCATCCCCTACTGTGGGCAGGCTCTTGTGCAGGCTTAAATTTTTGTGGTTCTTCTTCAAATGCTTTTTTTTTTTTTTATGGCCACACCATGGCATATGGAATTTCTCAGGCTAGGGGTTGAATCAGAGCTGCAGCTGCCAGCCTATGCCACAGCCACAACAATGCCTCAGTTTGCAGCAACTCTAGATCCTTAACCCACAGAGTGAGGCCAGGGATGGAACCCGCATGCAAATGGATACTAGTCTGGTTCTTAACCCACTGAGCCACAACGGGAACTCCTAGATGCTTTCCTGCTGACACAGTTTGTAGATTATTGAAGTGGAAGCTAGGTAAGAGATCTGGTCATCTATGAATCACTTATTCTCTTTTTTGATAGGCAAATAGATTTGTTTAGATAGGATGCTTGTGAGAGAGACAAGCGGGTAGGCAAGGAGGCTCTGGCTGGTCACTTCATTTCTACTTCTTTGATCTATGGAAAGAACCAACATATTAGGCAAGGTATTGTGAGCTCAAAAGACTTGAAAAGTGTGCTAAGGCCAGAGATGAGTTGAGCTTGGGGGTGGGGCAGGTTCATGGTTAGTGACAAGACAGAAGGTGCTTTCCTGCAAAGAGCTCTTTCCTACCAAAAGCTGTTTACAGTATCACCAATACAACCCATTGCTAAGACAAAGTGAGTGGATTGCTTATGGCTGTGAGGAAGAACGCTGCCTTGCAAAGTGACGTCAGTGTCTCTGAGGGAAGGGGAGCTCAGAATGTGATGGAAATCGGAGGTTTGATACAGGATGTAGTCTTTCTCGGTGGGGCTTGTTTAGGATTGGTAGGTGTCGTGACGCAACCATTTGAGGTTGGTGGACACACAAACGTAGATTTTAAAAAATTTTTTATTGTAGTTGATTTACAATGTTCTGTCAATTTCTGCTGCACAGCAGAGACCCAGTTTTATATATATATATATATATATATATATATATATATATATATATATTCTTTTTCTCACATTATCCTCCATCGTGTTCCATCACAAGTGAGTAGGCATAGTTCCTTATGCTATATAGCAGGATCTCATTGCTTATCCATTCCAAAGGCAATAGTTTGCATCTACTGACCCCAAACTCCCAGAAGATGTGGATTTTGAAGCAAGGGATTAAAAATGTTTAGGGTATAAACTGTCAGTGTCGTCCACTGAAGTACTGACGAGTCTTTCTCAAGTTCTTATGATGAATGTCAGAGCAGAAGACTCCCAGAAAAAGGAAGTCACATGAACAAAGTCAGAGGAATAACACAAAATGATGGAGTTCCTATCGTGGCTCAGCGGTTAGTGAACCCATCCAGCATCCATGAAGACAGGGGTTCGATCCCTGGCCTCGCTCAGTGGGTTAAGGATCCAGCATTGCTGTGAGCTGTGGTGTAGGTCACAGACGTGGCTCGGATCCCTCATTTCTGTGGCTGTGGTGTAGGCCGGCGGCTATGGCTCCGACTGGACCCCTAGCCTGGGAGCCTCCATATGCTGCCCTGAAAAAGACCAAAAAAATACCCATGATGTTCATGTAGATATGATGTAGTTGGGTTCTCAGAGTCCAGTCTAGGGGTAGATGGTGTCCCCTCTTCTTGTGGCTAAAGTTCGGGATGCTTAGCCTGTTCTTGGGAATCTGTGAGACCTGCCCTTTGTTTAGCGTTTCTATCTCCATCACCTTGCACACTCAGCTCACACACTGCGATTTAGCTCTACTGGCCTGCTATTAGTTCCTCATTCTTCCCGACCTCAGGGCCTTTGCACATACTGTGTTCTCTGCCTGGAGTGTCCCTCTCTCTTCTATGTTTCGTCAGCTTCTCTTGCAGGACTCCAGTGTCACCTCTTTGAGGGAAGCTCCAGTCTAAGCTGTGTTCCCCCAATTTCCAACTCTTTTGGCACTCCTCACATTTTCTTCAAGGCACTTATCACAATAGTAATTAAATAGCAGCTTTACAATTAATTATTTTGCACTGTGTCTGTCTTACCTCTGTATTCCCAGGGCTAAGAAGAGTGAGTTGCAGCTAGTGGATACTCAGTGCATATTTGTAGAATAAATGACTGTGCATATAGAGTATATCTCATTTGATTTATGGGGAAAAGTTTTCGTTGCTTGAAACTAGAGTATGTATGTTTCTTGTGGACACCATCCGTGATATCCACCCATGTTGCCATGGGCTGAATCATTTGTCCTCCAAATTCACATATGAAAGTCCTGAACCCCAACACCTCAGAATGTGATTGTGTTTGAATGTAGGGTCTTTACAGAGATAATGGTATCATACTGAGCTTACTAGGGTGAGTCCTCATCCAATACAACCAGTGTCTTACAAGAAAAGGAGATTAGGGGAGTTCCCCCTGTGGCTCAGTGGTAATGAGCAGGACTAATATCCATGAGGACACAGGTTCAATCCCTGGCCCCACTCAGTGGGTTAAGGATCCGGCGTTACCATGAGCTGTGGTGTAGGTCGCAGACATGGATCGGATCTGGGATTGCTGTGGCTGTGGCTGTGGCATAGGCCAGCCTCTGCAGCTCCAGTTGAATCCCCTAGGCTGGGAACTTCCATATGGCTCAGGTGTGCCCCCCCCACCACCAAAAAAAAAAAGAAAAAGAAAAGATTAGGACACAGGGAGAGAGAGACACCAGACACATGGACAGGTAGAGAGAGAACCACGTGTGTGCCAGCAAGAAGGTGACCATCTGCAAAGCAAGGAGTGAGGCCTCAGAAGAAATAAAATCTACTGACACTTTGATCTTGGACTTTCAAGCCTCCAGAGCTGTGAGAAAATAAATTTGGTAGCCCAGCAAACTCACACACCCACCTTAGACGAGATCAGGAGTCCCTCATCCCAGCGGACCCTCTGCCTTCTTCTACCACAGCCTTTGTTCCTCTGTACAGGTCTTCCCTGACTTGCAATGTGTTACCGCCCAATAAACCCCTCATGAGGGAGTTCTGGCTGTGGCTCAGTGGTTTAAGGACCTGGTTTTGTCTCTGTGAGGATGCAGGTTCGGTCCCTGGCCTTGCTCAGTGGGTTAAAGATCAGGCTGGATGTGATGTAAGCCGGCAGCTCCAGCTTGGATTTGACCACTGGCCTGGAAACTTCCAGATGCCGCAGATACTGCCATAAAGAGGAAGAAAAAAAGAAAAAGAGAAAACCATTGGAGTTCCTGTCATGGCTCAGCGTTTAATGAATCCGACTAGGATCCATGAGGGTGCAGGTTCAGACACAGCTCAGATCTGGCCTTGTTGTGGCTGGGGCATAGGTAGGCAGCTGCAGCTCCAATTCCACCCCTAGCCTGGGAACTTCCACATGGTGCCAGTACAGCCCTAAAAAGAAAAAACAAAAAAAAGTGATGTTCCTTGATTTTTTTTTTTTTTTTTTGGCCACCTTGCAGTATATGGGAAGTTCCTAGGCCAGGGATCGGATAGATCCAAGCCGCAATTGTGACCTACACTGCAGCTGCGGCCAACGGCAGATCTTTTAACCCTCTGTGCCGGGCTTGGGATCCTGGTTCTGTGGTGATGCTGCCCATCTGGTTGTGCCACAGTGGGAACTCCAAATCTCCTTGATTTTTAATGGTAATCAGTAATTTGAAAAAAAAATAATATTACTGCACAGCTGAAACCAGAGGGTCACTCCTGGAAGGGACTTTGCCTCCCAGAAGACGTTGGCAAAGTCTAGAGACATTTGGGATTTCGCATCTGGGGAGGGGGGTGCTAGGGCATCTAGTAGATAGAAGCCAAGGAGGTTGCAAAAATTCTGCAGCGCATGGGACGGCCCCCAACGACAGTGCATGATCCAGCCCCAAATGTCGACGAGGCCCAGGCTGGGAAACCCATGCTAAGGAGAGCAGGCCAGCAGATGGGGTCTGCTGATGCGGTCAGCAAATTTCTAGAAAGGAGCAGATGGGTCAGAAGCTCAAGGGGGGCCCTCTTCCCTCCAGGCCTCCCCAGATGCCTACCTGTTTCCTTTATGTTTCAGCAGAAGTGATTTTTTCCACTACAGGCCCAACACTCTTCATTAAGTAGTCCCCACCCACGGTCCCTCATTTTCACGCCTGGAACCACCCTAGGTACAAAAGATGCCCTGTTCCTGGGAGGCAGATGGAGATCAGCCAATTCCAAGGCTGTTAGTCTAAACTTGGGTCCCTTCCTTATCTCATCTCCATTGGCTGCGCACTCCAGGTTGGTAGGTTTGTGCCTATTCAGCCCTTTAGTTCAAGGACTGCCCAGCCTGGTTCTCTAAATTCTTGCTGGTAGAGCACAATTTCCTATTCTAAGCCTAAATAGTTCCACTGATACGTTTTAAATAGCAGCAGCAGCAGTGAAACACACTTTTTTGCATACTGGATTCATGGTTGATTATATGAATCACATTTTAATAGTCATAAAAATGAGAGGAAAGTTAAGTAATTCTGGATCGACCTTGGTTATTCTGCAAGAGTATGTCTAGAACAATCGCGTTTGGTCAGATGGACTAGAAGCTGCAAACTCAGAGATGGCTACAGAGGACAGGCCAGTAATGGGAAGGCAGGAAGCAGGTCATTAAAATAGAGAGTGGTGGCTGGAGTTCCAGTCATGCCTCAGCGGTAACAAAACCTGACTAGCGTCCATGAGGATGCAGGTTCAACCCCTGTCCTCACTCAGTGGGCTAAGGATCCGGTGTTGCCATGAGATATGGTGTAGGTTGCAGATGTGGCTTGGATCCCACATTGCTATGGCTGTGGTGTAGGCCGATGGCTACAGCTCCAATTCAGCCCTTAGTCTGGGAACCTCCGTATGCCATGGGTGCGGCCCTAAAAAGAAAAAAAAATTTGAGAGAGAGTATTGGGAACTGCAGGGGGGTCACCCAGGCTAGAAAGGACTTCTGTCACTCATGTCCTGCCAATGCTGCAGAATGGCAGCTAGGCCCAGTATGGCAAGGTCGTCTGACGTTTCCATAGAACTAAAAATCTGACTTTTTAAATGAATGTATTTGTTTTAATACACTCGGCGGGATTTCTCTGAAACCATTCACCATGTTCTCTAGAGGTGGCTTGTGAGTTATCAGATGGTGAGCACGATTTAGATCCGTAAGGAGCCCTCTGCTTTCTGCATATGAGGGTGAATCAGTCCTGAAAGTGAAAACTGATACCAAGTGAAGAAGGAAGGGGTGGAGGATTCCAGACTTGGAAGATGAATTGGTTTTTCTACCCCTAAAGCAAAGCCTTGTCAACCTCATCAATATCGTAATGGTCACCTATGTGCTAAGCAACCTACTAAGATAAGGGCCTTATCAGGGTTACCTCTTGTTTTTTTTTAGGGCCGCACCTGAGACGTATGGAGGTTCCCAGACTAGGGGTCAAATTGGAGCTACAGCTGCCAGCCTAAGCCACAGTCCCAGCAATGTGGGATCTGAGCTGCGTCTGTGACCTACACCACAGCTCACAGCAATGCCGGATCCTTAACCCACTGAGTGAGGCCAGGGATCGAACCCACATCCTCTAGTCAGGTTCATTAACCACTGAGCCATGACAGGAACTCCTAAACCTGGATTTTATTTGCTGCTGTTAAAACTAGACATGTCATCCAGCTTTAGCCATCTGCATTTATCATGCAAAGTCTTAGGTCATCAGAGGTCAGCTTTTAACAGAATTTAGCACTAGTTTTAACTCAAACTTACCGGTAGAACAACTCAAAAATGGGAAGATAGAAATAAAAGGTTTTGACCACAAAGAAGAGACCTGATTGCTGTGATCTCTGCCGTGTTTCCATTGGTTAGAATATGATCGATTGTCTACAGAGCAGCATTGTCACTGATACGAGGCCCTTTTCTTTCATCTTTCTGTTTAATTTTCTTTCTAATGACTTTAAAGGAAGAATTCTTTGGCATTGAAAATGACTTTGGATTGTAACAAAGAGAGACCCAGAACCCTCTTTCTATTTCTTTTAATAGTCTTTCAGGGACACAGTGTAATTGAATTAAGACACTTCCAAGAGATGAATTATAGGATAATAATTTAGACCTTTCTGTTTAATAGGCACTGGCCCATGGCCTTGGGTCCACTAGATCTGAAGGGGTGAATTACTGCTCCGTAAGTCACAAGGCTCCATTTAAAGAGACCCTGGTTAAAGAGAATTAACATCAACAATCAAGTTCAGCAAAAACAATTAAAGATCTAAGAGCAGGGAATGAGAGGAACACAGAAATGAGTTTGGAAACTTGGCTCCTTGCTTCAAAAAAGTCAGATGTCAGAGAATAATGTCAGATCCTCAGTAAAAACGAATGACCACTCCACCCAGCAAAGCTCTGGGTATTTTTCACCAAAGCCCTGATATGCATGTGTAGAATTCTTGAGCACTACACCTTTGCAGAACTGATAAAAAAACTAACTGGGCTTTAACCATTACCAGGACACAGGCCAGGTGTTTAGCAGGTACCTGCATCCTGAAGGCAGAATGGACAGTGACATCCCAGAGAACCCTAATGGTTCTCTTCCTGACATCCGCTCAAACGTTTTTCTCACTCATGCCTGAAATTTCACCATTCACAATTCATTTGTTTGGGTTAAACGTTTGTGTCTTTCTATTCTATCTTTTTAAAGAGGAGTTGACATTATTCATAAATAAATATGTGGCACTTAACTCACTGACAGATATGAGTTTGTATCTGAACTCCACAAGCTCATGATCTGTCAAATCTTGGGGAAATTGCTCACTTTCTCTGTGTCTCAAGTATCTCATTGGTAAAATGAGGATTATAATAACACCACCATCCTAGTGCTGTCGGGAAGATTAGATAAAAGATAAAAGAATGTCTGACATAGTTTGATAAAGAATAAATATTATTATTGAAAAATATCCTTCAGAGGGCAACGCTCGTGCCAAGAATCACTTAACTGACTGCATTCTTCTTTTAAATTCTAGAATGTAAATGTTGTGCCATGTTAGAAAAGAAAGCATCACAAATTCAGGGGAGTCCACAGATACTTTTTTCTTTTTAAGGCTGCACCCAAAGTATATGGAAGTTCCCAGGCGAGGGTCTGGGTTGAATCAGAGCTGCACCTACACCACAGCCACAGCTATGTGGGATCTGAGCCACATCAATGGCCTACACCACAGCTCACAGCAATGCCGGATCCTTGACGCACTGAGCAAGGCCAGGAATTGAACCTGCATCCTTATGGATACTGGTCAGATTCGTTACCACTGACCACAGCGGAAACTCCTCAGAGACACTTTTTTTGAATATGGCACGAATGGATAGTCAGTCACCTCTGAAGTAAGTCTAACTATTGGAAATTTCTAGAAACCAAGGGAAAACCACCTCAGCTCCAAAGGTTTCCATCCAGTTTAGGAGTTCAATACCAGCTGACAGAATTCGTTTCATTTTCACTCCCTCTGAGACTTCTTGCCTATCATAGGCCAAGCTTCTGCTATCTGTCCCCAACTTTTACCTAAAGATAAAAAAAGAAAACTTATAATTCACTACAGTTCATTAAAATGAAAATAAAATTTATTTTGCATCAAAATGCAAAAAATACGACTCATTTATTATTAGCATATAAATGGCATTTTTTAATGTCACTCTGCCTCAAAAATCACTTACATTTTCAATGATCACAGCACACAAAATTAATTTTTGATAGCCTTTTGTGATTTGGGTGAAAATTCTTATTTCTTTTTGTGCTTTAAACAGCAAACTGTATCCACTGCTATTCATAGCAAATTTTAGATAATGAAGCAATTAAAAATACATGGATTTAAGATCTTATCTCATTTTTCCTTTGGCCTATTTCTGCTTCATTATTCATGAAGGGATATGTTTAATTCAGACTTAGTAATTGCAGATATATCTGGTATAAATTGTGCCTCCTGTTCTTTACCCATTTCAATTTATTTTAGCAAATAGATCTCTATTTGAAAAAAAAAATAATTGAGAGCGAGGAGAGTATGCTGGAAATGCAGAAGTGTGTGTGTGTGTGTGTGTTTGTGTGTGTTGATTGACATATCCAAACAAGATTTCAAAAAGGTTAATAAACATATTTTCTGAGGATCTACCAAGAGCCAGGCACCGTGCTGAACAGTTACACGTGGCATTTCATTCAATCCTAACAGTAATCTTATTAAGGAGGTAAAGTCAGTGTTTCCATTTCTTAGATATGGAGACTGAGGCTCAAAGAGGTTATAAAACTGAGCAGAAGGCACACAGTTAAAGATGACAGTGGTGTTCCCATCGTGGCTCCCAGTGGTTAAGGAACCCGACTAGTGTCCATTAAGACTCAGGTTCGACCCCTGGCCTTGCTCAGTGAGTTAAGGATCTGGTGTTGCCATGAGCTGTGATTTAGGTTACAGACGAGACTCAGATCTGATGTTGCTGTGGCTGTGGCGTAGGCCCGTGGCTACAGATCCGATTCGACCCCTATCCTGGGAACTTTTACAGCTCCGCTTTGACCCCTATCCTGGGAACCTCTATATGCTGTGGGTGCAGCTCTAAGAAGACCAAAGACAAAAAAAAAAAAAAAAAATCGCAGAGAACCAGGATTGCAACCAGATTTAACTGCCTCCAGAGCCTGTGTGTCCGAGCCTCCATTACGCTGTGTCCTGCCTGCTGGGCTACGGGCTTCTGAAACTCAGAGATTAGTCAAAGGCTTGAAATCATCTTGCTGTTCCAACAATTGTATCACCAGTTCATAAAGTCGTTGGTCTGAGGAGCTTATCATGTATTTTCTTTCCATGAACTCCAAGTATATATTTTAGGAATTTATCCTAGGGAATTCTGTACCAGAACTGGCACCTGTGATTTCTTGCAGTGCAACTTGTCACAGGGTTTTAGGTACCAATAAAAAAGAGAAAAGAAAAAGAAAAAAGAGGCAGAGAATAAAAGAAAAAAAAAGGGAAATAGCCTTAAAAAGTTCATTTATAGGTTAAATACATTCCAATGCATTTACTCAGGATTCTGTTCTGGCACCATTTACAATGATAATGAGAATTTTAGTTTAATGAAATCCAAAAATGTTCCTGGTAGAAAAATAGTAGGTTTATAAAACAATATGTGAAATGGATTCCTGTTTTAATAAAAACAATATATATGTGTGTGTAAGAGGAGAGAATCTATGCAGGGCTGACTTGTAGAAATACGACGTGAGTCACAGATGCAATTAAAAATTTTCCGATAGTTACAAAAAAAAGTAAAGCAAAAGGTAATGTTAATTTTAATAACACTTTATATATCCCCAAGTACTACAATTATCATTTCCATCTGTAACCAAGCTAAAATTATTATTATTATTATTATTATTAGTCATTTTAGGGCCATACCCACGACATATGGAAGTTCCCAGGCTAGAGGTCAAATCGGAGCTGTGGCTGCTGGCCTACACCACAGCCATAGCAATGCAGGCACAGCAACGTGGGATCCAAGCCACATCTGCAACCTACATCACAGCTCATAGCAATGCCGGATCCTTAACCCACTGAGCGAGGCCAGGGATCAAACCTGCATCCTCATGGATACTAGTCAGATTCATTTCTACTGAGCCATGATGGGAAATCCCAAACTAAAATTATTAACGAGATATTTTGCATTTTGGGTGGGGGTGTAAGTAAGTCTTTATAATCCAATATGTATAGCACATCTCAAGTCAGGCCATCTGTGTTTCCACCACAGTGGCCACCATCTAGCTCGGGGCCAGTCCAAAAGAGTATCTACAAACGGTTTTGTCCAGTGGGTTGAGCTTTGGGTGCTGTGATGATGAGATGTTCCTTTGTTCAGCATACTTTTCTGATTTTTTTTTTTTTTTTTTAAAGCAGGAGTTCCCATCATGGCGCAGTGGAAACGAATCTGACTAGGAACCATGAGGTTTCAGGTTCGATCCCTGGCCTCACTGAGTGGGTTAAGGATGCGGCGTTTCTGTGAGCTGTGGTGTAGGTCACAGACGTGGCTCAGATCTGGCATTGCCATGGCTGTGGCATAGCTCCGATTGGACCCCTAGCCTGGGAACCTCCATATGCCACGGGTGCGGCCCTGAAAAAAAAAAAAAGCAAGCAAAATAAATAAATAAATAAGCAGATCACCGATAAAGTAATAAAGTTATTTCCAGTTTGGAGAAGTTTCTCTCTGGTTCAGACAAAAAAACCTGTCCAAGGTCATACACCTAAGATTTGGTAGAAGGAGGTTACAGGTCAGCAGCCCAATGCTGGAGGCCAAGGT
Organism: Catagonus wagneri; assembly: GCA_004024745.2. Classification (NCBI taxonomy): domain Eukaryota; kingdom Metazoa; phylum Chordata; class Mammalia; order Artiodactyla; family Tayassuidae; genus Catagonus; species Catagonus wagneri. The sequence goes on from PVHT020000063.1 coordinate 2,170,400, forward strand.
CTTTGCCACCGTCTGTAACTACTTCAGGAAGAGCATGTGCTTTGGGGAAAGTTACTGGCCTTGGTCTTTCTCGCCGGGCCAGATCACTCAGGCTTTCATTCTGCGTCTCAGCATCTCAGCATCCTGGGCCCCTCCCTCCTCAGGCCCGACCCCAGCTCTCTTCTCAGTCCACTGTGGGGTCCAGTCCAGATCGTGAGTTCTCCTTCAGTGCACCATGGCCCGTGCTTTGCTGTCTCTACTGTGGTAAAATATCATTCTAAATAGTTATATTCTGAGGTGGCTGTGTTGATGCTGCTTCTAGAAAGAAAGTTTTAGTTAAACAGAAGGTGCCTTTACTGATTCTTTTACTTTGTCGACACATTGCGTTGATTTGCTAACCATGTCCCCCCTCCATTCTGGATGCTGTGGGCACAGGGGAGACCAAAATAGGCAAGAGCACCACCACCTTCATGGAGCCTGAGTCCTGGCAGGGAGACAGAAAGAGAACGCAGGCCAGTGATTATGCAAGGCGGCAAGTGTCGATGAGAGCTCTGGAGACAAATAAAGGAGGAAAAGGGAACCTGAGGTATTCTCCTGCAGGGTGATCAGGAAGGCGTGTTTGAGAAAGTGACAGTAAGCAGAAACATGATGGAAGTGACAGAGCAAGTCCAGAGGCTATTTTGAGAGAAAACCATATGGTGAGTGCAAAGGCCCTGAGGCAGGAGTGAACTTGGCGTGACTGAGGGACCAAGAGGGCCACAGTAGCTGCAATGGAGCTTATTCTGCCAGGTCTGGAAGTATGAAAAGAGGCTGGGAGTCAGGAGTCAAGGAGACCTGAGATGTCAAACAAAGCTATTTTTTTTTTCCTGCTGTGCCCAAGGCATGCAGAAATTCCTGGCCAGGGTTTGAAGGCACAGCACAGCAGTGACAAGGCCAAATCCCTAACCTGAGGGGCCACCAGGGAACTCCATCTAATACACAGTGTTAAGACGTTGGCTTTATCATGATAGAAGTCCTCTTGGTCACCCCAAAGGGAGGACAATGACAAATGTGTTTATTACACAAAGAGTTTAAAGAACATCAGAAAAAGAGGCTATTCTCCGGGTCCAAGCAGTGCAGATAAAACAAACTTGAGAGAGAAAACGTGAGCCACAGGGGGAGTAACAAGGGAGCAGGAAATGGGGGGAACATAATCAAGTAATTGAGAGGAACATAAACCCCGAGGTATTCGCAAAAGGCCTGGGAGGATGTCAGACTCACTGGGACGGGGTTCAGGGCAGACGTTTAAAACCCAGTGGAAGGAACGATCCCAGCTTATATCTGGGTCAAGTTGATTCAGGACACCAGAGATTTGGAGAAACATATCATCTTAATTTGGTTTGTCCTCAGGACGCACCTGATGGGTTTAAACCTGATTTTCCAGCCACTTTTTTTTTTTTTTTGGTTATTTTCTTTTTTCCAAGTTTTATTGAAGTCGAGTTGATTTACAATATTGTGATAATTTCTGCAACAAAGTGATTCAGTTATCCATATACAAACAGCTCTTCTTTCTCAGATTCTTCTCCCACAGAGACCACCACAGAAAACTGGGTTGAGTTTCCTGTGCTGTACAGCAGGCCCCCACTGGCCTATCATTCCATGCACCTCAGTGTACCTACGCCGATCCCAAACCCCCAGTCCATCCCTCCCCGACTCCACCTGGCAAAGTCTGTGAGTCTGTTTCTGTTCTGCAAATAAGTTCACTGGTATCCGTTTTTTAAAGATTCAAAGGGGTTTTTAACACCTACGTTTTAATATTAGATAGATTGGCATGTGAAACGTGCAGGGGTTTCTCCTGAGCAGCCTTTTCAAAGAGCGTGTCTCCTTGGCACACGTGAAATGTTATTTGGGGTAGAAGAAAGCTTGATTTATGAAAATCCTATTTATGCCACAGTGATGCAAAATTAAGGGCCGCTGGCACTGCCACCTTGGCATGCAAATGGCCATTTCTAGCAATTTTTCCGAATGCACGTTTCTCGGCTGCCGAGAGAGGACTGTGTCCAAAAAATAGGTAGGATTCGCTGTGCATGCCAATTGTTATAACGCCAGAAAGCCATGCCATCTGGATGTCATCCTAATATACTCCCTCTGTCACCAGAGTAAATCTCTGTCATGGCGTTATAACATAATCTCTGGGTTCCAGTCTTGGCCGGTGACTGACTAGTTCAGGAAGGTCACCATGAATCCTCCCAGTCTCAGTTTCCCTAAGTGGAAAGGGAAAATAATTTGAAAATAAAATGAGAATGTATTTGGAGTTCCCGTCATGGCTCAGTGGTAACGAACCCAGCTAGTATCCATGAGGACTTGGGTTCAATTCCTATCCTTGCTCGGTGGGTTAAGGATCCGGCTTTGCCGTGAGCTGTAGTGTGGTTCGCAGACATGATTGGGATCCCAGGTTGCTGTAGCTGTGGCCTAGGCCGGCAGCTGCAGCTCCAATTCAGCTCCTAGCCTGGGAACTTCCATATGGCATGGGTATGGCCCTAAAGAAAAAAAAGGATGAAAAAAAAATGAGGATATATTTGAAGTTCCTGTTGTGGCTCAGTGGGCTAAGAACCCATCAGAGTGAGCATCTATAAGGATGCAGGTTCAGTTCCTGGCCTCAGTGAGTTAAGGATCTGAAAGTTGCTGCAAGCAAGTAGGCCACAGATGCCACTTGGATCCAGTGTTTCTGTGGCCGTGGTGCAGGCCTGCAGCTGCAACTCCAATTTGACCACTGGCCCAGGAACTTCCATATGCTGCAGGTGTGGCGTTAAAAAGAAAAATAATAATAATTTAAAAAAATGTTTTAGATGAGGATACATATGGTTGAGGATGGGGAAAAAAAGGCTTAGCACAAAAAGCAACCAATGGCAAACTCTAATAAGGTTAGTGTTAAATAAATGAAAACATTTAGACCATCAGCAGAGAGCTACCTGTATTTTGTTTTATTCCTTTTTTCCCCCAGTCTGGAGAAGAATGACAGGGACTCTCTTTCCAAGAAATTACACTGTGTTTCAATGCTCTCCCTTCAAGAGCAGGCAATGTTCCGTATCTGGCCATTGGTAAGTATCAAATGGGCCCATGTCAGACAAGGCATGGCTTTTAGTCTCCCTTTATTTGCCATGTCACCTGTCAGTGACCTTGACTGTTGCCAGCTGCCTCGTGTTCTGCAGTTTACTGATAAGTGTGTTTACGGCTTTGGAAGTCATGTCTGCCGAAAAACCACATCTGGTTCACCGCCGCCTCAGCAGACACACAATGAAATATAAAGGCCAATTCTGCAGTGTACACAATCTGTGTCGGTTTTCCCAGAGGTTTCCAGACGCAGTGAACTCAGCAGCCCCCGTTCTGGGGGCTGGCGATGCTGGGGGAGGAGGTGAGCAAGGGCGGTGGGGCTTGAAACCCTCAAGGAACTCGCAGGGGTCCCTCCATAAGGTCATGCGGATGCAGGGGGCGCTCCCGCCCAGGGTGGGAAGCCTGTGACCCTTTGCAAACTCTGTCTTTACCTGTTAGTTTACCAGCCACGCTTTTGCAGAGTTGTGATTTCTCAGAGTAACTTTTTTCCCACCCTCTTTGTCACCCTTGGAAAATGTTAACGCGAATATTGATATGAGGAGGAAGTCTTAGGCTGCAGAAGTGGAGGCAGAGGCGTTTTATACGTTATTAAGGTATGAACGCCGGCATCTTTTTTAAAACATAGAAAATATCAGCCGCTGTTTGTTGAATGTCTGCTCTAGGCCAGAGGCAGGTCTTAAGAACATTTCTTGCCTGGACACAATTCTGTGAGGTCGCCGGAGGTGGTGTTCTTGCCGGTTTTACGGAGGTGGAAATGAAAACCCAAAGAGGTAAAGCAGCTTGCTCAAAGGTAGTCAGTCCTTAGAACTTGAGAGGCTTCGTGTTTTTGATTGTTTACCTGTAGCTCAGTGATGTCGAGTATATGCCTAGCAGTTTATTTGCTTATTTGTTTGCTTTTTGGGGCTACACCTGCGGCATATGTAAGTTCCCAGGCTAGGGGCCGAATTGGAGCTGCAGTTGGCAGCCTACACCACAGCCACAGCAACGTGGGACCTGAGCTGCGTCTGCAGTCTTACACCAGAGTTCATAGCAATGCTGGATCCTTAAGCCACTGAGCAAGGCCAGGGGTTAAACCTGCGTCCTCAAGGGTACTAGTGTGGTTCGTTACCGCTGAGCCACAACGGGAACTCCTGCCCGGTAGCTTTATTGCTGTGTCATACCTATGCTTGCTGCTAGCCCATTTTCTAAAGGCATTATTTTAATCCAAGCAGCAGGGCCAAATTTGAGAGTGGGTCTGGCTGATTTCCTGCTCTAATATTTTTAGACTCAGTAGTATATCCCACCAAGGTGCCAGGTGGGTCTTGAGCCTGGGGTCTTTCCCAGAAAACTTTGCTCCTGGCAAATAGAGATTTTGTGTGTGTGTGTGTGTTTTGTAAACATTCTTATTAACATATAACAGTAAGATACAAACAACGTGGATAAATCTCAAGCAAACAGCTCATTGAATTTTTACAAAGTGATTACTCTCATGAGACCCCCCCCACCTCCCATTAAGGTGTAGAGCACTACTGCAATGAGATCCTGCTGTATAGCCCAGGGGACTCTTATCTAGTCACTCGTGATGGAATATGATGGAGGATAATGTGAGAAAAAGAATGTATACACACACACACACACACACACACACATGTGTATTTGGGTCACTTGGCTGAACAGCAGAAGTTGAACATTGTAATTTGACTATAATAAAAAAATTAAAAATAAATAAAAAGGTATAGGGCACCCTACACACCCGTGACAGCCTACCTATTCTATGGCCTCTCTGCATTTCCATGTACGTTTTAGAGTTATGTAGCCATTGTCCATAGCAGACAACCCTGCAAGAATTTCAAGTGAGACTGTATTGGATTGAAACACTGAGAATTTTGTTTTTTTCTATTTGACTACTGAGAAGAATTCATTGGTAAAGCTGTTTGGGCTGTGTGTGTGTGTGTGGTCAAGAGGGATGGGTGATAATTGCAGATACAATTTCTTTATTAGCTGTGGGAGTACTCAGATTTTCTGATGTTTCTTGCGTCATTTTGCTAAGTTGATTTTAAAGAAAAATTCCCATTTCGTCTACATTTTCAAATCTACTGACTCAAGACTGCTCTATGATACGTGAAGGAATTATTTTGTGTGATAGAAATGTTCTGCGTCTTGATGATAATGTGTCAAGTGTTTACTTGGGGGTATACCCTTGCCATAATTTATTTAACTGCACACTTAAAATGAGTACTTTTTCTTATTTCACCTGTTATTTTGGAAAAAAAATGCAAAAGTCCTATAAAATAAAGTCTTGGCAGTGAAACAGAATACCATATTGGTACAATCACGGGAGAAATCAATTTGGAAATATCTTTAAAAATTGAAAACATGGAGTTCCTGTTGCTGTGCGGCAGAAATGAATCTGTTATCCATGAGGACGCAGATTCGATCCTCGCTCAGTGGGTTAAGGATCCAGTGTTGCCGTGAGCTGTAGTGTAGGTTGCAGATGTGGCTTGGATCCCGCATTGCTGTGGCTGTGGTGTAGGCCGACAGCTGTAGCTCCAATTAGACCCCTAGCCTGGGAACCTCCATATGCCTCAGGTGCAGACCTAAAAAGCAAAAAAAAGAAAAAGAAAAAATATATATGCTATCACTTAGAAATTCACCTTATGGGTACATGCTTTAGGGAAACCCCCCCCCCCCATATATGCCCCAAGAGATAGTACAACGTTGATTGCAACTCTGTTGGTAAGAGAAAAAGAGTGAAAAAATGTTATTATCATTCAGAAGGTAAATAGTGGTGAATATCCATGGTAGCTTAGTATATCACTCCTAAGTGTAGTGATTTAGAACTATCTTTCAGCCTGGATAAATGAGTGGGAAAATTTTTGCAAAGGAGGGGGTTCCCATTGTGACTCAGTGGTAATGAACCTGACTAATATCCATGAGGATGCAGGTTCAATTCCTGCCCTCGCTCAGTGGGTTAAGGGTCTGGCGTTGCTGTGAGCTGTAGTGTAGGTCGCAGATGTGGCTTGGATCTCGCTTGGCTGTGGCTATGGTGTAGGCTGGCAGCTGCAGCTCCAATTCGACCCCTAGCCTTGGAAGTTCCACATGCCATGGGTGCAACCCTTAAAAAAAATGTTGCAAAGGAACACCATAGTTGATGACATTTATGTAAATTTTAGAAACCACTAATCTTCCAGTTTTTCCCCATTGTGATGAAAGCTTGAGTTGGGCATGGGGAAACATAGAATAAATATGTGCTTAATAGTTTGCCATAACCTATAGGGAAAAAAAAGAATGGATATATTTCTAACTGATTCACTTTGCTGTACACCTGAAACTAATACAGCACTGTAAGTCAATTATACTCCAATTAAATTAAAAAGAAAAATAGATTTCCTTACAAGGAGGTATGCTCATGCCTAACTGTGTTCAATGGGAGTTGAGAACCATTATTTGACAGCTTCCAGGAACCTTCCAGAAGGGTAGCTGTTAAGAGTCTTTTAACTCTTCCCCCTCTCCTGTCTCTTTCTCTTCTTCCCCTGGGTTTTCTGTATTGGTGTCTTAGAGCTATTGAAACAAAGCACCATAGCTAAGCAGTTTTAAATACTGGCTCTGGAGGCAGTATTCTTCTCTGCGAGACCATGTTCTCTCAGTGGCTCTAGAGGAGAATCTATTCCTCGCCTTCTTCCAGTTCCCGTGTCACTGGCAACCAATCCTTAGCATTCTTTGGCTTGTAGACACATCGTTCCAATATCTGCCTGTGTCTTCACAGGGCATTTTCCCTTGTGTGTTTGAGTCTGTGCTTCCCCTCTTTATAAGAACACTAGTCAGATTAGGACCCATTTCTAATTCAGTATGACCTCATCTTAACTTCATTGCATTTGCAAAACCTTATTTCCAAATGAGGTCACACGAACAGGTACTGGGGGGTGGTTAGGACTTCAACCCATCTTCTGGGGGACACAATTCCAATCATGGCACCTTCCTTTCCTCCTCCTTATACTTCTTCTTTACCACTTCTCTCCTTTCTCTTGGTTAAAATATGGATGTGATGGCAGGAGCTGGAACAGCCATCTTGGACCAAATGTAAATTCTGGGATGGAATCCATGCATGGAAGAACTACAAGACAGAATAGAGCTGAGTTCTTGAAATCATACAAGAGGAAAGAAAGCTGGGTTCTTGAAATCATAAGAGCCATATCAGATCTAGACTATCCATCAAGACTTTTATATGAGAGAAATAAATATTTATCTTCTAAAACCACTCTTTCCATTTATTTGGGGGAGTTTCTTTTACTTGCAGCCAAACGTAATCTTAACACACACACACACACTCACACTCGTCTGTATAATTTATTGGAACACAAGTGAGACTATACCAAGCACCTGAACCCAGGATGGGAGAGTGGAATGAGAAATGCTGATCAGAGGGAACCTTAATTTCCTTTATTTTATTTTATTTATTTTTCAGCCATACCCACCGCACATGGAAGTTCCCGGGCCAGGGACTGAATATGAGCCGGAGCTGCAGCCTACACCTCAGCTGCAGCAACATAGCAGTGGGATCCTTAACCCACTGTGCCACAGCAAGAAATCCTATTTCTTTTTTTAAAAGAAGATGAAGTACATATTAGCGAAGTTTAATAGTTATGAAATCTAGAAGGAGGGGGCACCATTGTCACAAGTCATGATGATGCTGATCTTTGAATTCTGAATTTTTGATTGCATCCCCCCAAATCCCCTAAAAAAGTGGGAGGAGTCTATGTGCACATTTTCCTTCAGTCGGAATTCCGTGAATGCACTGGCAGTTTCTTGCCTCTCTGAATAGACTGCTTCCCCCGCTGCAATGTCCTTGTTGCCTTTCTCCCCTGGTTAACTCCTTTGGGGCATTTGAGGAACTGTTTAGAAAACCAACAAAAGCAAGATTTCTGTGTATCAGATTCCAAAGTAAAAGTCCAACGGTGATGTATTTTTTATAAGTGTTTAAACTGCAAAAGTAGTGCTTGCTCATTTTAAAAAGTCTTAAGACCAGTATTACAAAACCACACAAAAGTGAACATTGAAATCTGCCTTTTTATCATCTCCACAGTGTCCTAGAGGCAGATCATTCGAGTAAAGATTTAAATATTTTAAAACCAAGCTATAGAACATTAGGATAAACAATAAGAGGCTATTTTTAAAATCTAATGGTGAGGAAGGAATTTCTTATTTTATGGAACTCAAGGCATAAAATTTAAATAGACTAATTTTTCTGTGAGAAAAATAGTTTTAAAAATCCTAAATGGGGAGTTCCCCTTGTGGCGTAGTAGTAACAAACTCGCTATTATCCATGAAGATGCAGGTTCAATCCCTGGCCTCGCTCAGTGGGTTAAGGAGCTGGGGTTGCCATGGGCTTTGGTGTAGGTAGCAGACGCGGTTCAGATCCTGCATTGCTGTGGTTGTGGTGTAGGCTGGCAGCTGTAGCTGTAATTCAACCCCTAGCCTGGGAACCTCCATGTGCCACAGGTGTGGCCCTAAAAAGACCCCCATCCAAAAAAAAAATTCCTACATGAATGAAAAGCTGGGAAAATATTTTAACATGATGGGCCAGAATGACAATATCCTTAATGTATAAAGAGACCTTTCAAATTAAGTGAAAGGAAAACATAGGAGGCGACTTTGAAAGGCCAAAATCAGTGTAACGGATGCACAAAAATATAAAATACCTACTGCTGGAGAGAATGGGGGAGAAACTGGCACGTTCATGCAGTGCTGGTGAAAGTGAAAATTAGCATAGTCTTCCAGGAGAAAATCTGGCCATGTGTTTCCAAAGCCTTGAAAAGATACATGCTTTTCCCTCAGTGATTTCACTACTGGGAATTCATTCTGAGAAAATAAAGGATGATAGGTGCAAAAAAATTAGTCACAAACATACTCTTCACCAAGTTGCTTATAGTAGCAAAGAAAATTGTAAATAACCTAAGTGTCCACATGAAGAATCTTCATTAAACAAACGGTGGTACATTCACTTAATAGGATAGTACGAAAGTATGAAAATAAAATTCATTTCCTAGAAAGATGTTTGTAATATATTAAGTGAAGAATGAGCAGATTTTTAAAAATAGCATCTGTTACGTGAGCCAGCCTTTTAAAAAGAGTTTGCGTGTATATATATTGCATGTATATATATTGTATATATATATATATATATATATACAAATATATCGTATACATTTCTGTACAATATATATTGTACAGAAAAAAGACTGGAAAGATATACATCTGTGTGTGTATGTGTGTGTGTGTGTGTGTGTTACTTCAGAGTCGTGGGATTGGAGGTGATGTTCATTTTCTTTTTGTTTATTTATGTGTTCACAATGAGGAAAAAGTGAAAACAAGTCTCAGATGAGGCAGCCTCTCCTTCGAGAAATTCCCCTGCCCCCAGTCCTGGGACAGCTCTCCTTGCGGCTTTCATGGTGTGTTATCTCCCCGGGCTAGTGGGTTGAGCTGAGACTGGGGTTCCTTCTGTGGTTCCGCCCTTGGCTGTAATTTCCTTGGGGAAAAGAAACACGTCTTGCTTCATCACTGTAAACTTAATTTTCAGTTCAAAAAATGGTGAATGGTGAACTGAGAATACCCCATAGTTTCATCTTTTAAGTAATTCTTTCATTTGCCAGGTTCTCAATGCCTCATTAATCATTTCTAAAATTGAAAATAACTAATTAGGAGTTCCTAATTAGTGGCTCAGTAGGCTAAGAACCTGACTAGTATCCGTGAGGGTGCAGGTTCCATCCCTGGCCTCACTCAGGGGGTTAAGGATCTGGCGTTGCCACAGGCCACGAGCATAGGTCACAGATACCGCTCAGATCCGGCATTGCTGTGGTGTAGGCCTGCAGCTGCAGCTCTGATTTGACCCCTAGCCCGAGAACCTCTGTGTGTCGCTGGTGTGGCCCTAAAAAAAAAAGAAAGAAAGAAAAAGAAAATAACTAATTACCTGAGCTGGAATGACTCATTTCTTCAAACCCTAATTATCCAGTTAGAGAAACTGGTATTAAGAGACATGAAGTGACTTAACCAGTGTCACACAGCGGCAGACTGGGGGCAAGCCAGGACTGGACCCAAGCTCAAGACTTTCCTTCTGGCGCTTTTTACCACGCCAGTTTGCTTCGTAGGCTTCCTGAGTCTCTTGTTAGGGGATGCATGTTTCTGGGTTGGGCTAGACAGAGGCAGTGAGAAGGAAAAGTCTCAGTGGCAACGGGAAACAAGATTTAAAGCTAGATTTTAGGATATCCCATTCTGTCTTCAAGCGCTGAAACCCACTATGCGTGTGTGTTTACTTTGTGGGGAAGAAGGTGCAAGAAAATGTCATTTCAGGCACAGGGCGAATTCGGCCTCCCAGACTACCAGCCTCGGAAATCAGCCCCAAGCCTGTTGCTTTCTTTTTTCCCTTACATGCCTTGGTGCTCGCCTTCCCAGCTCTAGAATTTGCTGGGTCATGGCATCGCTATTTCCACATCGTTTCATCTGAATAACCATCATGTCAAGGAGTGAATTCAGGCTCCCCGCTGGGGGCCCCAGCCAGTCCATTTCTAAAAATGGACCTGTCTTCACACCGAACGCCATCTCCATGTAGACAGCCTCTGAGCGAAGAGCTGGAAAGCGAATTGAGTTAACCAAGTGGCTGAGCTGTATGGGGCTTCCTATATGACACATACTTTCTATTTCACCCTCATAACCACTCTGTGAGGGAAGCGACCAAACCCATTTTGCAGCTGAGAACATCGAGTCTAACAGAGGCAAGAGTCTTACAGCAGCGAGTGGCTGAAACTGTTTCGGAGCCGAGTCTTCTGGTTATGAGGAAATTATGTTTGGTTCCTCTTTCTGGCAGGTGCCATTCGCAGTGATCTGCCGGGTGGCTGACTTTGAAAAAAGTTGCTGTAAATGTTTCCATAACACATAGGAATGAGTAACTACAGCTGACTCTGGCTCTCAGCCTTAGCCCACAATTTTGATGAGAAAGTTGGTATCAGTCATTCTTCGGGGATCCCTGCCCCCTCTTGGGGTTATACAAGTTTCTTGGGACTTGTGAGGGGTTTAGAAAAATGAAACAAGACTTAGTATTTTTTTCACCAATTTATTTTATTTTATTTTACTTGAAAAAATTTTTGTGTGTGCGTGTTTTCCACAGTGGTTGTATCAATTTACATTCCCACTAACAGTGAAGGAGGATACCCTTTTCTCTACACCCTCTCCAGCATTTGTTTTTGTGGACTTTTTTTTTCTCTTTCTTTTTAGGGCTGCACCCAAGGCATATGGAGGTTCCCAGGCTAGGGGTCAAATCTGAGCTGTAGCTGGTGGCCTACACCACAGCCACAGCAATGCGGGATCTGAGCTGTATCTACGACCCACACCATAGCTCACCACAACGTCAGATCCTCAACCCACTGAGTGAGGCCAGGGATCAAACCTGTGTCCTCATGGATACTAGTCAGATTCGTTTCCGCTGAGCCATGACAGGAACTCCTTTGTAGACTTGTTAATGGCCATTCAGACCAGTGTGAGGTGGTACCTCATTGTACCTTTGATTTGCATTTCTCTAACAATTACTAATTTTTAAAAATATTTTTATTTGTTCTATTATAGTTGATTTACAATGTTCTGTTAATTTCCACTGTAATAATTAGTGACATTGAGGATTTTTTTCATGTGCCTGTTGGCCATCTGTGTATCTTCTTTAGAGAAATGTCCATTCAGGTCTTCTGCCCATTTTTCAACTGGGTTGTTTGTTTGTTTGCTGTTGAGTTGTATAAGTTGCCTGTATATTTTAGATATTAAGCCCTGATTGGTTGCATCATTTGAAATTGTTTTCTCCCATTCTGTAGATTGTCTTTTTTTTTTTTTTTTATGTTTTCCTTTGCTGTGCAAAAGCTTGTAAGTTTGATTAAGTCCCATTGGTATATTTTTGCTTTTATTTCCGTTTACCTTGGGAGACTGACCTGAGAAAACATTTGTATGGTTGATGTCAGAGAATGTTTCGCCTATGTTCTCTTCTAGGCATTTGATGGTGTCTTATCTTATGTTTAAGTCTTTAAGCCATTTTGAGTGTATTGTTATGTGTGGTCCGGGGGTGTGTTACAGTTTCACTGATTTACGTGCAGCTGTCCAACAAGGCTTAGTTTTGAGTTTCCTGGGGATGTCATTGTTCACAATGCTTTTTCAGCTGTGCCGTAATGCTGTGGAGAACGGCCCTAGAGCATTTGTTCTAGATGACTCGGAGATGCCCCTCAGAGCATCATCTCCGTGGACCACAGACTCAGCCTCAGATATCCACCCTGTACTCTCAAGTCATTCATTGCATTCCTAAGAGTCGTCTCTGAGGCTTCCATCCCTTACAGAATCCCCATTCCTAGTCTTGCGGTCAAGCCATCCCAGATGGGGATTACTTTCTCTCGGTTCTAACTTCACAGCCACTCCCCTCTGCTGCTCAGTGAGGGCACCCATACTTCCAGGACCCCAAAGCCCTGCTTGCCCTCTTAAGATGCAGATACAATTTTTATCATACTCTCTTAATTTGTATTATTTTGTATATTTTGTTTTTTGTTTTCTTTTTAGGGCCATACCTGCGGCATATGGAAGTTCCTGGGCTAGGGGTCTAATCAGAGCTGCAGCTGCCAGCTTATGCCACAGGCACAGCAATGCCAGATCCGTGCCTCATCTGTGACCTATGCTATAGCTTGCGGCAACACCAGATCCTTCACCCACTGAGCGAGGCCAGGGATCAAACCTGCATCCTCAAGGATACTAGTCAGGTTCTTAACCTGCTGAGCCACAACAGGAACCCCAATTTTGAGGCATAGCATACATACAGTAAGATGTACCCATCTTAAGTATACAGCTCCGTGGGTTTACGCATAGGTTTATGCCTTATGTAGCCACCATCCATATCTGGTTATAGGACATTTTAATTGTCTCAATAAAAATTCCTCTTGCCCTTTTCTAGTCAGTGCCCCCACCCTTGGATGTAGCCACTGTCTGACCTTAATCACTATAGATTACCTTTGCCTCTGTTTGCTACTCATATATTGGATCATAAGTAGACACTATTTTGTGTCTGCCTTCTTTTGCTCAGTATGACATTTTTGTAAATTATCCATGTTTTTTTTCTTTTTCCATATTCATATTTTTAAATTGAGAATGGGTATTACTTCATATGAACATACCTTAATTGCCTATTCTCCTATCAAAGACCTTGCATTTTTCCAGTTCGAGACTACCAAGAACTAAGCGTCTGTGAACACTCTTGTACAAATTATTTTGTGGACATATATACTCATTTCTCTTGGGTATAATCCTAGAATTTAAACTACAGCATTGGAGTTCCCATCATAGCTAAGTGGAAATGGATCTAACATCCGTGAGGACACAGGTTCAATTCCTGGCCTCGCTCAGTAGGTTAAGGATCCGGCATTGCCGTGAGCTGTGGTGTAGGTCGAAAACTCAGCTCGGATCCTGCATTGCTGGGGTGTGGTGTAGGCAGGCAGCTGCAGCTCCAATTTGACCCCTAGCCTGGGAACCTTCATATGCTGTGAGTGGGGCCCTAAAAAGACAAAACAAACAAACAGACTTTGGGGTCATCAGGTAGGGGTATGTTTAATTTTATTAGAAACAGTCCAGTTGCATTCCAGAGTAACTGAAGTATTTTTACATTCCCACCAGCAACGTGTGGGTTTGCTGTTAGTCCCCATACTTGCCAATATTTCTGTCATTCTTTTTTTCTATCTCAGCCTACAGGACAGTGCTCGTGTGTCCTTCAGAGTTTTCTGCCACATTTGGTCACCACAGTGACTCTTCCTACTGGTGGCATAGACCCACAATTGCACAATAATGATTTTTCATTTCTACTTGGGATTTCTCCCAGCTGTCATCTATCTTTCCTTACACCCCATCCTAAACCTACTTTAGGAGTACAAGGAGAAGTGGAAAGGAACACAAACCAAGCAACTATTTCCTTGTAGTTCAAACTAAACTGCATAGTTGAGAAGTAGGTACAAGAAGGGATTTAATTGGTTGGGGTGGGGGGCAGTCTAGTGTAATGGAAAATTCTAGGGTTCTGAACTCTGATGGTCTTGTCCTTTACTGACTGGGTGGCCTTAGACAAATCATTTAATATTATTGTGTTTCATATTCCATTGACTCTAAAATACAGAGAGTGACAATTAAATTCAGACAAGATGGCAAGTCATAGACTAAGTGCATCTTCTTGAATGTATTTCACATATTAGTTTGTATCAGTTAGGATGAGCTGAGTTGTACTATGGTAACGAGCAACCCCCAAATCTCAGTGGTTTAGCACAGCAGAAGTTTCTTTCTAACTCATGCTCTGTGTCTCATGCTCTGTCGTTGTTGGAGTTCTCTCATCAGTCACTTAAGAACCTAGACCAATGGAGTGCTTGTTGGGATAAATGCCGATTTTGAATCATTTAGTCAACAAATGCATACTGAGGAAATTCTGTAAAAAATGTTACAGATCCAGAAGGAGAAGATACCATGCTTGCTTCCAGGAGCTCACAGTATAATAATAAACATAACAGCAACAATAGTAACATTAATAGTAACTGTAGTTACAGCAGCCAAGTGTTATTAAGTCTGACACTGTATTAGGAGCTTATTTTGTTACAGCAGGTATTTCCCCAGTCACAAAACTCAGAGGGGGGGAAACAGAACTTTATTTTCCTCGAACTGAATTTAATTTCACTCTCAAGCACTCATGTCTACTCTGCACTGGAAAATTGAATTACAGGAAATGAAATCACTTGTGGCTTATAAGTCTGTCTCCTTTGGTTATGACTCAGTCAGCCAAAGTTTCTCCCTCAGATTTCTTTCTGTGCTTTTCACCAAGGATGCTTGAAGTTCCTCGTGGGAAGTGGAGACAGCTCTGGGGTATGCTTGACCATGGGGAGAATATCAGCCTCTGCTGTCTCTACCTCCCGTGGCTGTGTAGCCCTTTTGTTTGTAGCGCCGCTGACATGGTTCTGCAGTAGCCTATGGTTTTCAGATCAATGCATCCACTCCCAGCCATGACAACATTTTTGGTCTCTTGGTTCTGACAGCCATTTCCATGCCTTTCTCAGGAGACTGAGAGCTCCCAGCTGTTTCTCCCCACACCATTCCAGTACGATCAGGATTTACAGGGCTGCCCTCACCCAGACAGTTCCCTCAGCCTCTCTCATTCTGTGGCTTGAGCACCACGTTGGAGAGGAGCTCCCCTATAAACATTATGGACTCCTGGAGAATGACGCGGTGGCTCTTCTGCTCTGGGATTCTCTCAAACTCATCATGGTCCCAGACCATATTTATTCTGTTTATCCAGGGTCAGCAGGTACAATCCTAACGGTTTCAGATGACCTTCCAAAAAAACAAAAAAACCCTTCTCAAAAGACAGGCCAGTCGGTGCCCCAGCTGAAGATGGAAAACAATCAATACTGCTTTGTAATATGGATAATAACAATGTAAGCCCAAGACTGAAATAATAACAAAGCCCTGAGACTGGAATCAATAGGAATTAAGATTCTGTGTCCATTCATCATGAAGGCTAATCAGTTGTTGGCTTTGAACAGAAGACTCAGACCTTGATTAGAGCTGTCAGTGGAAAGGAGTCAATTAAAATGTGTTTGGCTCCACTAGTGTGTTTGAATTTCAAATCATCTGATATCCTGGTGTGCCCTAAGTGGCAAGTTTTCTCATATGCAAGAGCAGGACGTTAGAACAGATAGTCTCAAAGTTCCCTCCCAGCTATGAAGTATTCTCTTTGATAATAGGAAGGTAAACAGCACCTTAATTCATTCCTTTTTTGGATTTTATTTATTTATTTTGCATGAGGGAGGCAAGGCAGCCTGCGTTTAGTATTTAAGGAAACCGTACATTTATAATTCATCTATGTGCAGTCATGTACATTATAAATGTTCGAAAGATATCTCCCTTAATAAGCAAGTGAAAATTTATAAGCTTGCTCTCACCTACCTTACTACCAGTATGTTGTTTATTTTATACTCATGGCCTCTTTACCCAGTAGACGGCTCTGAGTCTATTAGCTTTTTCTAATGGCATCCTTTGGGTTTGGGGTAAGCCACTGGGCTCTCTGCTCATTTGCGATTTCTCCGTTGTTTCTTAATGCCCTGATTTATGTCAAGGGGATATGGTGGCTCATTTTGAGCCTCATTTTTGACTCCCAGTTGGATTCAAGGCATCTGAGGATGTCTAAGGGGACCAGCAAGTATCTATTTGAATGAGCTCATCTTCTTGGCCATGGAGCTGTAAGGGGCAATTGAGAAGGTGGGTTATACAAAAGGCACTTAGGAGGACAACATATTCAGAAACACTCCTGGCTTTGGGGACAGATATTCTTGGTTTTACCTCCTATTTCTATGATGTTGGGCCAGTGGCTGAAACTTTGGGGACTTTGCACATCCAAAAAAATTATGACAATTACCACTAACCTTCTGTGGTCATTTTGAGGGTTCGGGGTGGCAGTGCATGCTTGGGGCTTAGCATGCTGCCCTGCACATAGTAAATGTTCAGTTAAACAGCTTCTGTTGGGTTGTCTGCCCCTTACCTGGCCTTTTATTTCTGAACTTTCCATCATGGAGCAGGGTGGGGGAGTGTCAGGGGGCGGGTGCTGCAGGGAGAAGCTAAAAGAGCTACTTTCATGAGGGACCATGTGTTAAGGTGGGTCCAGAGGTCCTGGATTTGACCTTTGAGGTCAAGAGCCAGGACAATAGGAGTGATTATTATTCAGGCCCTCGTTTGTCCCTCAAGCTAATGCGACTCAAGGCTACTCAGAGTGCATTTATATTTGCTTTCCCGTGACCTTGTCTTTCCTTGACAGAGCCACAAACTGCCTGGACTGCCTGGAAGGCACCTTAAGAAAAGCTAGTTCCCAGGAGTTCCCATCATGGCACAGTGGCAGCCAGCTTGACTAGGATCTGTGAGGACTCGGGTTCGATCCCTGGCCTCGCTCAGTGGGTTAAGGATTCGGCGTTGCCGTTGAGCTGTGGAGTAGGTTGCAGATGAGACTCGGCTCTGGTGTTGCTGTGGCTGTGGTGTAGACCTGCAGCTATAGCTCTGATTAGACCCCTAGCCTGGGAACCCCCATATGCCATGGGTGCAGCCCTAAAAAAAAGAAAAGAAAAGTTTATCTTATAAGAAGAAAAGACATTTCCATCACCCAAATCCCAAGGCATTTAGGAACTCTGTGTCAGGAACCAGTGCAGACACCAAATACGTATTTCTCGCGCTGTCACACACTTCTACATTCTCCTTTGTAAGAATAACAGCAAACATCTGTGAGTGTGTACTGTGTGTCAGGCCATGTACTTTGGCATGAGTATCGCACTGAATCCTCAGGATAATCTCTGGAGCAAGGTCATCATTTTACAGATGAAGGCACAGAGGTTCAGGGAGGTGAAGGCATTTACCTTTTTTTTTTTCTCCTTTTTTTTTTTTTTTTTTTTTTGGTTTTTTTGCCTCATCTAGGGCCGCGCCTGTGGCGTATGGAGGTTCCCAGGCTAGGGGTCTAACAGGAGCTGTAGCTGCCGGCCTTCGCCACAGCCACAGCAACACTGGATCCGAGCCAAGTCTGAGATCTACACCACAGCTCAGGGCAACGCCGGATCCTTAACCCACTGAGCAAGGCCAGGGATCGAACCCGCAACCTCATGGTTCCTATTCAGATTCATTAACCACTGAGCCACAACGGGAACTCCTGAAGGCATTTACCTAAGGTCACTAGCCAATAATGAATGAGGAATCTGGTGTTCAAACCTTGCCTGTCTAGAACCCCAGACTTAACTACCCCTTTGTCAGTATAGTCCTGTAGCCCTCAAAAGTTTTCATCTTTTTGCCAACTAGTTGAACCCTTACATGGGTGATTCTGCAGTGTCAATAGGCAATGGCCAAGTGTTGTCTCTCCAGAGACTGGGGTTGCTTGGATCATCCACACAAATCTTCCTGGCCAGAAATGCCAGAGAAGCTCTGCCTTGTAGCTCCAGGTCTCTTCATTTCTCCCACTCAGCACAAAGGCTTCACCGAGAGACGGGATTTGCAAATAATGTTCATATACACCTGCTGACACTCCTCATTTATAAGGGAGACATCGTCCTGCGCTACCCGACTTTGACACTCTGCTTGCACAGCCCTCTCTGGTCTTCAGACAGCAGCCATTTTTTCTGTTAGCCAATGACCCTTCACTTGAACGTTCCAGGATCCTCATGCCTGCAGAAAAAGTTTCTGGGGAAGGAGGTATTTTTATAGAGCCCAGACGGTGATGAATGCCACCATGATGCCGTGTATTCTCCTACACTGGCTGGATTTTCCTCTCCTGCTGAAAGAAGGGATCTCATTCCGCAAATGCACTAATGATGTGTAATTATCATCACCGCGAGCCTTCTATACATCTGGGCTAATGGCTCCAGCTTCTAGGATGCTTCTCATAATTTTACCTAATTCTGTACTTGAATAGTTCTGTGCTGCCCTAGTAGTAGGAACATTTGGCTTCTAGGCAAATTTCAATATCCTGGCTCGATACACCTGGTTTATAACCTGCGATGATAATAACATCACCACCCAAGTTTCAATCATATCTTGACTCACAGGAGGGAGACACTCCCGGCTGAATATTTAATTCGCTTTTGTTGAAACTCAAAGTCATCTTAAAACAGCCCTGCCTGACAAAAATACTGACATCAGGGATTCATGAACAGTTGGACCCCAAGGTCAAGGAAAGGGATGTGTAGTCAAATCCAGCCTTGCTTGTCACAGCGAAGTGGGGCTTGGGGAATTATTCGGCAGCCACCAGGAAAAGCAGAGGCTATGACTTTTTTTTTTTCTCCCTGCAAGCGATTTTTCTGGATGCAAAATGCTCTTTGGAGTCCATGCAGGATAGTTTCCACTCATTTCATATGAAGGAGCTAGGCATCTAAATACTCTGTCTTAAGTGGGAAAGAAATACCACCCATCTTCTTTCTTTTAACTCAGCCTCACCCCAAACACTCAAATTGTGCGGTCGGTAAAAAAAAAAAATCAATTTTAGTCAACATTTGGCTTCCTCCTCATTTAGTATTTGTTGAGTTGAATAGTCCTTTGTAGCATGTGGTCTGTGGCTCTTCTGCTTCCATCTCAAGCTTGGAACCCAAGACCCTTTGGTCTGGCTGAGGGTCCCTGAGCCTGGGGTCAGAATACGGAAACCTTTACTGACTGTAAAGGCTCACCATCTACTCAATAAGAATCCCTGAGCTCTCCTTAGAACGGAAAACCAAGCAAACATACAGCTGAAAAGCCACAGATTAATAATTCAAAAAGTTTATCTGCCACAGGTAGAGGAAAACAAACTCCACATTAATTTCCTCTTACACTTTTTCTCACGGCAGCAAACATACAGGGCTCAGAGTCAATGGTAACTGGCACAAGGGTCACAGACCTGCATTCTGTTTTTAATTGGGTCGTTAGCACTTCTTCAGCCATCTTATCTCATGGGTATCCACCCTGCCTTTTATGGTTGGGGTAGGTTTTTTTCCCTCCCCCTTAGATCTTACTTTTGCAAATAAGGACTGAGAAATGGCGTTAAGATCAGCCTCATTACCACGTTTCAGTTTGGCACCATATTCCTCTCTCCGTCTTTATTAGCAGAGACTGATTCTTTAAGCTTATTTGCATAATTCCTAAATAACATCCTGGGTTTATTCAGGAGGCCCTTTGATGAGGGAATAAAGAAGATCCTCTCTACACAGAAGGGTTCTTTATTAAGATGCAGTGGAACATAGTACCTAAGAATGCGTACTTTGTAGGCAGCCGGAATGTCTGAATTTGAACTCTAATCAGCCACTTCCTGGCTGCATGACCCTTGGCAAGTTGCCCAGCCTCTCTGAGCCTCAGTTTCTCCACTTACAAAAATGACAGATCTGTGGCAATAGCAGCTCCCTGACAGTACATAGTCATCCATGGAAAGCATCTAAATAGAGCCTAGTATATATTCTTAGGAATTATTGTCATCATCCTTTTCTTTTTATTAATGTAGACATTTTGTTGAACAGTAACATAGGTACAGAAAAATGCCTGAACCATCAAGGTCAAGCTCAGTGAGTTTCTGAGCTCAGTGAGTCTAAGGGATGAATCTAAATAAACAGCACTTAGATCAGTGAGCAAAGCATTAGGAGAATTCTATGTCCATTTCTTGCCACTAACCCTTCATCCCCAAGTGGTGCCACTCTTCCGGCTTCTAACAATTGCAGGTTGGTTTTTACCTGGTTTTGAACTTTATGTAAGTGACATCACATGAATGCCCTATTTTTGCTTGATTTATTTTACTTAATATTCACACATTTCATTGTTTTAGCCAGTAGAAATAATTCATTTTTCATTGCTGTGTAGTATTCCACTTGGGGAATAGGCAGCAATATGTTTATCTCTGTGGTGAACACTTGAGTGGTTTCTTATTTTTTGCCTATGAAGTATAGCCGTGCTGTAGGACACTCTAATGCACATCTTTTCCAAATTTGCATATGCATGCATTTTTATAGGTGTACTTTTCAGCATGAAATTGCTGAGTCATAGGGTAGGGATTTGCCCAGCTTCTGCCAGCAGACACTGCCAAATTGTTTTCTGAAGTGACTGTAACAATGTATACTCCCTCCAACAATG
This sequence comes from Catagonus wagneri, assembly GCA_004024745.2. NCBI lineage: Eukaryota > Metazoa > Chordata > Mammalia > Artiodactyla > Tayassuidae > Catagonus > Catagonus wagneri. Next base: position 2,191,118 of record PVHT020000063.1, read on the forward strand.
TGAGTTCCAGTTGTTCCATATCCTAACCAACTCTTGGTATTGTCCACCTTTTTCATTTCAACCAGTTTGGTGGGTGTGTAATTGTAGGACATTGTAGTTTATCCACCAGATATCTAATATTTTATTTTATTTTTTCCAGCTTTTCATTATGAAATAATTTCAAACTTACAGACAAGCTGCAAGACTGGTAAAAAATATATATGCTCATCACCCATATTTACCGACTGTTAATTTTCCACATTTGCTTTATTATTTTCTCTATGTGGATGTGGGTATAGTGTGTTTTTAAACATTTTGTTTTGCAGACCATGCCCCATTTACCGTGAAATGCTTCAGAGTGTGTTTGCCAAGAACCATCTCTTAAACCACAGTATAATATCAAAATCAGAAAAATTCAGTATTCACACAATATAATTATCTAATCTATAGACTTTTATTTCAATTTCCCCAAATGCTCCTATGAAACCCTTTATAGCATTTTTTTTTTTAGGCTCAGGTTTCAGTCCAGGACCATGTGTGGCATTTAGTTTTCACGTCTCTGTAGCCTTCACTCTGGAATGTTGCCTCCGTCTTTCCTTGTCTTCAGGGTAATGACATGTTTTGAAAACTGTGAGAATGTTCATACATTTTGGTTTATTGGATGTCTCCTGATTAGATTCAAGTTGTGCATTTTTGCCAGATGATGACACGAGTGATGCTCTGTTCTTCTCATTGACATTCAGTAGGTGTATGACACTGGTTTTTATTCCTTTCTCTTTCTTTCCTTTTTTTTTTTGGTCCTCTTATGGCCACACCCATGGCATATGGAGGTTCCCAGGCTAGGGGTTGAATCCGAGCTACAGCTGCCGGCCTACGCCACAGCCACAGCAATGCCAGATCCGAACCACATCTGCCACGGCTCACAGCAATGCTGGATCCTTAACCAGTGAGGCCAGGGATCGAACCCGCATCCTCATGGATACTAGTCAGGTTCTTAACCCGCTAAACCACAACAGGAACTCCAGTAGGTGTATGACATTGGTTTTCTCCATCCGTATCAGTATTAATTTCGATCACTTGATTAAAGTGAAATATACCAGGTTTCTCCCTTAAAACAATACTTTTACGCCTTTATAATTAATAAAGAATTTTAGGGCATTTACTATGAGGCTATGCAAGCATCCTGCACCTCATCAAACTTACACCCACTCCTTTGAGCATCTATTGGTGATTTGGGCCTGAATCAGTTATTACTCTAATAGTTGCAAATGGTAATTTTCTAATTCCCCTATTCCTTCCTCAGTAATTAGTTTGCCTGCTACAGTAAGCGCCTTCCCTCCCCTCGATTAATTAATCACCAATGAGGAAATAAGGTCATTAGACTAACAAGAGCAGCACTGTGATAGATGCTGATGTGATAGATGCTGGAGCTGTGGACGTGGCAAAGGAAGGCTTCTCCAAGGAACAACAGTTGGGGCCTGAGCGGGGGCTGAGAGAGGACCCAAAAGAGTGAAGCAGTGGGAAAAGTAGGTTCAGAGACTTGAAAGAGCGCCTGAGAGGAGTTCAGCCTGATGGGAGTGGAGCAGGTGAGGGGACGTGGGTTGAGAGGTTGGAGGATAAATCTGGAGCGGTCACTGAGATTCATTCAATCAGGAGTTCCCGTCGTGCTTGGCGCAGTGGAAACGAATCCGACCAGTATCCATGAGGATGCGGGTTTGATCCCTGGCCTCGCTCAGTTGGTTAAGCGTCTGGCATTGTCAAGAGCTGTGGCATAGATGGCGGACGCGGCTCGGATCTGGCTTTGCTGTGGCTGTGGTGTAGGGCACCACCTGCAACTCCACATCAGCCCCTAGCCTGGGAACGTCCAAAAATGACACAAAACATTAAAAATAAATAAATAGCTAAAAAGATGAATTCAGGAGTTCCTGTCGTGGCTCAGTGGTTAACTAAATTGACTAGCATCCGTGAGGACACAGATTCGATCCTTGGCCTTGCTCAGTGGGTTAAGGATCCGGCGTTGCCATGAGCTGTGGCGTAGGTTGCAGATGCATCTCCGATCCCACGTTGCTGTGGCTGTGGTGTAGGCTGGCAGCTACAACTCCGATTCGATCCCTAGCCTGGGAACCTCCATATTGTGCAGCCCTAAGGAAAAAAAAAAAAAGATTAATTCATTCACTACACTGGATTTCCCTATAGGAAGGCCTTTCTTACCAGGCCTGCCCTTCCATGTCAAAGGGACCTACCTATATTCAAATTCACACCTCTTTCTTTTATTTATTGCTTTTCAATAATTAATGCTCACATTTAGTGGTTTGAGAAAACACTATTATTATTTTTCATGCGTCTCTATGGATTCAGAATTGGGACAAGGTTCAGCAGGTTGGTTCTTCTTCTCCGTGAGTGTTGGCAGATGTGCTTCACTCGGCTGCCCTCTTGGCTGCCTGGGCTGGGATCAGAGCTCTGAGCAGCTTCCCTCTCATTTCTGGGCCTTCAGAGCTCCTTCACGTGACCTCTCTCTGTCCACGTGCTATCTCATCATTCAGCAGTGTAGTCCATGCCTCTTATATCATGGCGCCTGCTTCTAAGAGCAAAAGTGGAAGCTGCCAGGCATCTTAAGGGCTAGTTCCACTTTCATTTTACTGGTAAGTCACCAGACAGCCTAGATTTTATTGGGAGGAGAAATGTTTTTCGTCTCTTGATGGGTAGGGCGGTGTGTATGTACAAGCAGGGAAGGAATTGGTGGTGGCCATCTTTGAAGACGATCTGTCATGCCACCTCTTCCAGGAAGTCTGTCCTGACTTTTCCAGGCCATCTTCCTACCAATATGCCACGACTGTTGTTTTGGGCTTTAGTTAGGCCCATGTTACACAGTGCTTTATGTTATTTCCAAATTGTTCCAAATATTAATATTTAGCTTCCTTAATTTCCTAGTAAATTAGTAGACCTTATTTACTTGGGTATGGTAATTAACTAATAAGTTTAGGTAGGAATAATATCATACCCATCTGTTGAATGATAACCATGTGCCAAGCTTATGTTAGATAGTTTATATTAATTATCTGCTATGTCCTATAAGGAATATATAATGATTTCCATTTTCTTGAGAGAGGAAAATTAGGTCCAGAAAGGAAACGTAAATTGCCTAAGGTCATCCATTTGGGGCAGCTTCAGCATTGATTCCCCGGTTATGTGGTTCTAGAATCATGTTGCATTCTTCCTACGTCTAAGCAGTCGCTTGTTGAGTCGACACTGTGAGCTTGGCCCTTCGCTTAATGCCAAGCATCCAGAATTGCATAGTCTCTTACGCCCTTAGTCTAATGAAGCAGAAGGATTTGTAAACAAATAGTGACAACTCGATGTTTAAAGGCATAACATGTTAAATACTAGGACGGAGGTCTGAGACTCCAGATCTGGGATCATCAGCTCTGCCAGAGACAGTAGGGGGAGACGGGACAGTGTCAGAAACATTTGAATGGAGGTGTGGAGGATAAAGAGGAATTCACTAGGTTGAGGAGAACTAGGTAGGGAGAGCAATAGGAGATGAAGTTGAAGGAGGAGATGCGTTCCGATTGTGAAGAAAGGAAAGCAAAGGACATTATCACTTTGGAACCTTCTAAGTGGTCACCTACCTTGTCCTAAATTCTAAAAATCCTCGGAAAAACCTGTTTTCTTTTCCCATTATTATAGATGGGAAACTGAAGTTCAGAGAAGGCCCAAGGCCACATTCGGTAGTTTGGACTTTATCTTGTATCAGGAAGCCAACGGGTATTTTCCAAACCAGAGCATGGCCTGAGCTGATGGAGAAGGAAATGCTGGGGCCATAGAGAAGTTACAATGAGTGGCTAGAGGCTGACGGTGTAGAGACCAGACTGGGGAGCCTGCTCCTAGTACCATCTGTGAATTGATGAGGACCTTGATGAGTTCCTGAGGACAGGATGGAGAGGAGGGACTGAATATGAGTCGCATTTATGAGGTTTAATTAATGGGACTGAAGGACTGATGAGACACAGAAAAGAAGAAGGGTCAAAAAGGATTCAAAGCTTCTAGGTTGAAAGATTGTACGATGGATATTTTCAAGACAATAGAGCCCAGTCATTAAGTAAAATTAGGGATTTGTATCCTGGTGCTGTCTGTACTTGCTTTATCATTTGATCTCTCTGAAGCTCTTTTCCACACCTGAAAATGGGAATTACAGCATTACCTACCTCATTAGCTGCATTAAATAAGCTTACACATGAGTTAGCACAGAGCGTGGCTCATGGTAGGCGTTTAATGAATATCAACTACTATTTATTCATTCAGTGGATATCTGCTGAACATTTCCTGCTTTCCTAGCTTCTGGGGATTCAGCCTGTAAATAAAATCATCAAAGTTCTTTCACTCATGGAGATTACATTCTTGAGGACAACATGACAGCTTAATCATATAAAAGTTAACTGCAGAGAATGTGAAATTTCCGGGGGAAAAAAAAAAATCCAGAGGGGCTAGGAGATAAAACAGAGCTGTCAGGAAAAACTCTAGATGGGAAATGGTTCTTAACTACTCCATCCCTTCTCCAGAGGACATTTGGCAATATCTTGAGATATCTGGGTAGTCACAACTTGGAGGGAAATGTGAAGGCATTGAGGGGGCCGAGGCCAGGGCTGCTGCTGAACCTCCCGTGATGCACAAGACGGCCCCCACGACAGAGTGATCTGGGCCCAGATGGCAGTAGTCCTGAGGTCGAGAAACTCTGAGAAAGGGCCATGAGAGAAAGCCTTTCCAGGCTGGGAGCGCAAGGATGAGAAGGAACCGGTCTTGAGAACAGCCGGCCCAAGAGCAGTGCAGGTAGAGGGAACAGCAGCACCTACAGAGCCCAGAGGAAGGCAAGGACTTCGTGCACCGGAGGAGCAGGAAAGAGGCCAGATGGCTGGTAAACTGTGATAAATGGGCACTAATCTCTGCATTAGCAGAGATTAGAGAAGAAGTTAGCAGCCAGATCATACACGATGTTAAAGCCTTTGTCTTTTATTCTAAGAATCCCGGGAAACCACTGAACACATTGCAACACCTGTTCACGTTTACATTTCATGCTGTAAAAAGCCTCACACTGGCTGCCATGTGGATTGGAGGGGGGCTGGGAGTGGAGGCTGCAGCGGTAACTCCTGTGCAAGATGGCGAACGCGAGTTTTATCAGTGGGAGTGGAGAGAAAGGAACAGAGTGGAGACCCATTTGGGGAGCAGAGCAGACAGCACTTAAGAGACATTGGATCTTGGAGGTGGAACAGAGACAAATCAAGGACTATTGCTAGGTTTTTTGCTTGAGGCACTGAGTGGGTGGCTGTGGTGTTAACTGAGTTGGAAAGACATTAGAAGGAGGAGGCTGGGTGGTGGGGGTTGTTTGGGGCTTACACGTTTGAACTGTTGATTCTCTGTCCAGGTGAGGGTGCAGGTACACAGCTCAGTATGCAAATTTGGAGCAACCGGGTCAGGTCAGGGCTGTGAAAGTATGTTTTGCTACCATTAAACATCATAACATTTTGGATGATACAGTTCCGTCTTGCTGAAGTCTCCCCACTTATCCTCCTGCATGCAGATGTCTGATGTCTCGGGGAGGCATTTTCTCAGAAACATTGCCAAGCCCACAATCCTGCGATATTTTTAAAGTGTCACATCCTCCGTGCCCCTCTTTGAATCAAGTCACACTTTTAATTAAGTTTCCACTTACAACCTCAAGTAGAGGGGAAAAAAATACCCAGAGGAATTGATCCCTGCCTGCAAAGCACTGAAATTTTCAGTGGCTACCTTCTCTGCTGTTCCCTCTTTCTTTTTTGGCCTCGGATCTGCCAAGAATATTGTTATTCTCCAGTCCTGATTGGTTTTGGAAATGGGGGCCTGTGGTGGAGAGCACTTTGGAAGCTGTTCACAAGAAGTGGAGTCTTCACAGATTATAGAGTCTATGGACTGAAATGCAGTAGAAGGATCTTGGATTAGGGGAAATACCCTAAATAATTTTTTTTTCTTTTTTTGTCTTTTTAGGGCTGCACTCACAGCATATGGAGGTTCCCGGGCTAGGGGTGAAATTGGAGCTACAGATGCTGGCCTACACCACAGCCACAGCAACGCAGGATCTGAGCCGCGTCTGCGACCTACACCACAGCTCACGGCCACGCCAGATCCTTAACCCACTGAGCCAGGCCAGGGATCAAACCTGCATCCTCATGGATGCTAGTCAGATGCGTTTCCACTGAGCCATGATGGGAACTCCAATACCCTAAAGAACTGACTCAGGAGACCCGCATCCTCAGCAGACCACCTGTCAGTCATGTGACCTTGGGTAGGTGCTTAGATTCCTGTTCTTTGTTTGTAAAAATGGGAAACAATAATCTCTACCTCTTTGGAGTCTTGGTGAAAATTGGGTGAGATTATGTGTGTCTAAGGTCTGGAAAGTGTTATGCAAATTTTACAAAATCCATCGCTTCTCACCACCTCCGTGGGTACCACCCCAGCCTAAGCCCCCATCATGCATCACTGCCATTGCCTCATGGGCCTCTCGACTCTCTCCCTGTTTCTGCCCTTTCCCCTCACGGTCTATTCTGAACACACAACCAGAGGGATGCTATAAAAATGGAAGCCACATCATGTCACTTTGCTAAAAATCCTCCTACAGCTTCACTTCCCACTCATGGTGAGATCCAGAGTCCCCACGATGCCATTCCCAACTTTTTTTTTTTTTCTGATTTCATCCCCCTTTATACCCCCTGCTCAATCTACTTCAGCTACAGAGCCTGCCTGATATTCCTGGAACACACCAGGCGGAGTCCCACCCTGGGGGCTTTGCACTTGCTGTTTACTCTGGCTAGAAAGCCCTACTGGCAGGTAGCTATACTGATACCGAGCCCAAGTTCATACTGCTCCCTGTGGGACAGGACAATCAATTGAGAGATGATTTGTTGGGGCAGGGAATAGCGACTTTATCTGGGAAACCAGCTGACTGAGAAGATGGTGGGATCATGTCTCAAAGAACCATCTTGCTTGAGTTAGAATTCAGGCTTCTTGTATATACACAATGGAATATCATTCAGCCATGAAAAGGAATGAAATAATGGCATTTGCAGCAACGTGGATGGACCTAGAAATTATCATGCTAAGCGAAGTTAGACAGTGAGACACAAACGTCATATGCTATCACTTATATGTGGAATCTAAAAAGAGGTACCATGAACTTATTTGCAGAATAGAAACTGACTCACAGACCTTGAAAAACTTATGGTTACCAACGAGACAGGTTGATGGGGGAGGGATGGGCTGGGGATTTGGGATAGAAATGTTGTAAAATTAGGGTGTAATGATGGTTGTACAACTATAAGTACAATAAAATTCATTAAAAAAAAATGAACAACGGCCTTCCCATCATGGCTCAGCGATTAACGAATCCAACTGGGAACCATGAGGTTGCGAGTTCAATCCCTGGCCTTGCTCAGTAGGTTAAGGATCTGGCATTGCCGTGAGCTGTGGTGTAGGCTGCAGACGCAGCTCGGACCCTGTGTTGCTGTGGCTGTGGTATAGGCCGGCGGCTACAGCTCCGATTAGACCCCTAGCCTGGGAACCTCCAAATGCCTCAGGTGCAGCCCTAAAAAGTCAAAAAAAAAAAAGGTTGATGACAAAATGAAGGAACAGTTAATAACAATGAAATGATAACCAGCTCAAAAAGAAGTTTGAATGGGAGGCCACTGAATTTACTAATTGTCTTTCCTATTAGGGATTTCTACCCTCTAGGGCATAATTTTTCAGGACACTGCTCTTGACTTCAGACAAACAAGGCTTTCATTTTTATTTTATTTACTAACCTGGGGCAGCTACTTAATCACTCTGAAACTGACTTTTCATATCTGTAAATTGGGGGTAATTGTAGTACCAAACTCATGAGGTTTTCTTGAAGATTAACCAAGAAAATGTATGGAAAGCAGTTTGCACAACAATCAATAACTTTATCAGTAATTGTAAACATATGTATGTATATGTGTTCATAAATGTTTACAGCAGGTAAATATATATGTATGTTTTACCCAACAGAATCAATATTGCTGGTTCTTGTGAATCTCTAGATAGAAATCAGTAAGCTATCTCCAATTGATTATCAGTGTCTGGGTTACAGTGGTGTTGGGAAAGATTCTGAGGTCACATTTGTGCTTCATGGGAAACCTTCCTGATCAATTAGTAATGTCTGCCACTGACATGGAAGTGGAGAGCAGCAATGATTTTTTCAATCCCATATCGGTCTTAGGGAATCTAGATTGTGGAATCTCGTTTGCACTAAGGAAAATTCTATCTTTGAGGATGCAGTACTCTTCTTTCCATATCAGAGAGAAGAAAATGCTGCCAGCACTTATCGAGGGCCAACTCTGACTTATTTGAGTTAGTCAGAATTAGAGAACTGAATGAGACATCACCCCTTGTCTTTAAGGAGCTCAGGTTCTGATAGAGGAGACCTGTAAGCAGACAAGAGCCTTTGCTGGGGAAAGGAGTGGTCCCGCAGAGGAACTGAGCTGGGTAATTGCTGTGATGTATGGGGGACAGGGCAGTTCATTCTGTGGGAAGCCAACTGAGACAGGAACAGGTGTTGAAATTGGGGCTGGAGCTGGGGCTTGACCAACGTGTGGGAGTTACCCTGGGACAAGGCAGGAAGGTCGTATGGGCTCATGAATGAGAAAGGTGCTGGTTGCGGGTGGCTGCCTCTGAAAAGTGGGGGAAGGCCTCTTAGGGAGTTAGGGCCACTTACAGAGGGCCCTGCATTCTGGGCCAGGACGGCTTCTCCCTGTGTCCTTATTTGATTGGTCCCGTATGGCTCCAGCAGAGTGGGTCCAGCGATGTCTCTTGACGGTTTTCCTCTTCCTCTTCTCCTCTGGTTTCTGATGAAACTCGAACCCTCTCTCCTCTCGCGTCTTTTTCCTGCTCTTTCTCCCTCCTTCCACCTCCATCTCTTTCTTTCCTCCTGTCTTTCTCCTCTCTCACCCCCCTCTCTTTCTTCCTCTCATGTCTCTCCGCCAAGCATGTCCAGTTCTCTCTCTCTTTCTCCCTCCATCCTCTCCCCCTCTCTCCTTTTCTCAACTCTCTCTCCCCCTCGACTCTCTGGCCTCCGTTTCTCTCCACCCCGCTTTTCCCACTCCCCTGCCCCAGCTTTCTTCCCATCTTCCTCTCCATCACCTCCGCCTCCCATTTCGCTGCCTCTGTGTTCTTCCTGTCCCTGCCTCTGCCTCCCCCGTTCCGTTCCCTTCCTCCTCTCTCTGTTTCTCTCTGGGTCTCTATGCCTTGGGACGTGCCTTTTGGAGCCCTTTCTCCCTCTGGCAAGTTCTTCTTTGGCTCCCCGTCGTATCATTTGCCTTAGCAGGTGGGATTCTCTGGCATTTCTAAGTCTATTTTAAACACTTTGTAAGGCTTGATTTAAAGGAAAATCTGATTTTCACAGTTTGTGCATTGGCGCCTCAGGGGACTCTTAGTTTGATTCTGGCCTGGAAAGTGTGTGACATAGCTCAGGCTCTGGGAGCCCTGAGAGGAGGGACTGGTGGGCTTTTGGCTGCTTCCTGCTGGATCACGGAGGGTTCTTAGGGGCCCAGGAACCTCCAGGCTGCTCATAATAGAGTGCTAGCCTTGTATTTCCTCCAACTTTATTTTTTAATTTTTATTTATTTATTTTTTTGTCTTTTTGCCTTTTCTAGGGCTGCGCTCATGGCATATGGAGGTTCCCAGGCTAGGGGGTCTAACAGGAGCTGTAGCTGCCGGCCTTCACCACAGCCACGCAGGATCCGAGCCGCATCTGCAATCTACACCACAACTCATGGCAACGCCAGATCCTTAACCCACTGAGCGAGGCCAGGGATCGAACCCGCAACCTCATGGTTCCTAGTCGGATTCGTTTCTGATGCGCCACGATGGGAACTCCCTCTTCTTGATTCTCCATGTCCTGTGCTGGTGTCCAGTGCATAGTGACTGCTGTGAAGTTTAGGTTCATATGTTACCTTGACTGGGCAAAGGGATGTCCGGATAGCTGGTCAAAGATTATGTCTCAGTGTGTCTGTAAGGGTGTTTTTGGAAGACTTTTGAATCAGTTCCCTGAGCAGAGATCCACCCTCACAGCACAGATCAGCATCACCCAATCCACTGAGAACCTGAATAGGAAAAAAAAAGGCACAACAAGGTCCTATCTCTTGGGCTAGAACACAACGGAAGATAGTATGAGAAAAAGAATGTAATATATGTATGACTGGGTCACTTTTCTGTACAGTAGGAATTGACATGTGAATTGACTATACTCTAATAGAAAAAAATTTTTGGAAAAAAAAAAAAAGCAGAGAAAGGAGGAATTTGCTCTCTGCCTGAGCTGGGCCATCCTTCTTCTTCCAGCCTTGGACACTGATGCTCCTGGTTCTTGGGCCTTCAGACTTGGACTGAGACTTACACCATCGACTTGCCTGGTTCTCAGGCCTGTGAACTTAGATCGAATTACACCACCGGGTCTCCTGGTCCTCCTGCTTGCAGATGGCAGACTGTGGGGTGTCTCAGCCTCTGTAATCACTGGCCCAGTTCCTATAAGTCAAACTGTCAATCACTCGCTTTCCATATACATGTTTCTCCAGAGAAACAAAGCCCATAGGATGTATAGATACGTTTCCTATTATAGGATATATGTATAGGTTCTGTTTCTTTGGATAACACTGAAGATAGATAGATAGACAGACAGATAGATAGACAGATAGTCGATAGATTGAGAGAAGATAGATAATAGAAGACAGAAGATAGAGATGGAGAAAGAGGGAGTATCGTCTTGTGATGGCCACTGGGAAGCTATTTGGGGAGTCGAGAGCTGGACATTACTCCTTTCTCTTTGTATTTCTGCCATAACTATCCCAACCTTGCCTTCCCAAGGCAGTGGTGCTCCGGCTGAGGAAATGACTGTAGTTAATTCTGGGGTGGTGCCTAGAGCAGAGTAGCTGATCCATAAACACTGATCCTTCCAGTCACTGCAGAGGATGTGAGAGAGGCAGTGCTTCAGGATCTAGTAACATGTTTGTTTGTTTGTTTGTTTTTTGCTTTTTTAGGGCCACACCAGCAACCTATGGAGGTTCCCAGGTTCGGGGTCAAATGGGAGCTGCAGCTGCCAGCCTACGCCACAGCCACAGCAATGCAGGATCCAAGCCCCATCTGCAACCTACACCACAGCTCACGGCAACACCGGAGCCAGGGATTGAGCCCACATCCTCATAGATACTAGTCGGATTCATTTCTGCTACACCACAGTGGGAATTCCAGCATGTAGAAACTTCGATCAGACGTGAGACTGAAATTCATCTGCATGGTATGAGCTATTCTGAACAACTCCCTCTTCTGTGGCAGGAGACGAGTTCTGTCTCAGAGACTGAAGCCTTGATCTTGAGCAAAGGACCTCAAGCCACAACATCATGGAGATGTGACCACACTGCCTCGGGACTGCAGGCGGCCGGTTTCTCCGCGATGCCTTCCCGTGCTGCCTTTATTTGACATTCTGCTGCTCACTTGGGAAGAGCTTCGTTTCCTCACCATGGTGGCAGCCAGCACGCAGCCTTTGTCTCTCCTTGATAATCACTCTTCTGATTCCTGTTTCTAATTCCTGCTTCCTGGAGGCAGAGCCAGCAGGCACCCCTCACAGTCTCTTGATTCTCCAGCTGGAATTTCTGAAAGACGACGCTGTGAGCCCATTTCCACTTCTGCTGCTTTCTAACCCTCTGTTAAGTTCACGGCCCCTGAAAGAACAGGCAGTGGCATTTTCCTGACCGTGTGGGCTCCTCACCATCACCGGGCTCTCACCATCCCCAGTGAGCAGGTGTTCAGAGAAGCCTGGACAAGCTGTGGGCGGTGAGGCAGACATTGGGCTTGGCTCTGGAAGCTTCAACTCAGAACACTGAGCTGAACCATCTGAGGCTCCTCCGGGAAACAGGTTGTGCAGATCTCTCCTCCCCTCTCTGGGCTCATGCATATTCATTAGGAGAACAACTCCAGGCTGAAGATAATGATTCATGCAGGAAGCACCATTCTGAACATTATTATCTGGGAGTGACAAATGAATTTCTAATTCAACATGTGTCTTGGACAAATAGATCACACAAGAACTTTAAAGTCGAAAGCATCCTTTTGGAGTCACGCGACTTCTGCTGCAACGTAGCATAAAATGGTGGAGGAGGAAATCTCCCCACTGGTGGGCTGTGCGTAGCTGTTCCCTTCAAAGTGGAGGAGAAATGAAAGGGACTGAGATTTCAAACACGCTTGAGTCTACAATAGAAACCAATCATAATGACCAAGAGTGGAACAACAATGGCTGCGATAAAGAGCCAAGCCACTGGCACGAACCACACTGTTGTTTCGAGTTGATTACTTGGGGGTGAATAGCATCTTTCCTCTTTTCCTAGGCTGACAATAAAAATGGAGCAGAGGCCAGTTGGGTTTGTCAGTTGCTCAATAAGAATTAGAGGGCAATAGGAGTTCCTGTCGTGGCTCAGTGGTTAACGAATCCGACTAAGAACCATGAGGTTGCGGATTCGATCCCTGGCCTTGCTCAGTGGGTTAAGGATCCGGTGTTGCCATGAGCTGTGGTGTAGGTTGCAGACGCGGCTCGGATCCTGCGTTGCTGTGGCTGTGGTGTAGGCTGGCAGCTGTAGCTCCTGTTAGAACTCTAGCCTGGGAACCTCCATATGCCACGAGTGTGGCCCTAGATAAAGGCAAAAAGACAAAAAAAAAAAAGGAATTAGAGGGCAATAAATGCAAGGCGAGACTGAAGAGGGGGTGGCAGAATCGATTTGAGCGGCATTTCAATACCGGTTTCATGTTGCAATGTTAATTTACAGCATGATACTGTGATGGTGACACTATCTGCCTGTCTGCAAAGGTTGGCCACTTCCAGCTTGTCAGAGCTGACAGTCCAGCAGAACATGGCTACTGTCCAGGAGGGGCAGCTCTTTGAAGACTAAGTCTTAAGCCATTCCTTAAAATCCTACATCCTGTCATCGCAGCCATCCTTTTTCCTTCCATGGGCTAGAATGAACCAACTTCCGGTGGGTGGGAGAGTGCAATGGATGGAGAGTTTGGGGCTGGTAGATGCAAGCCAGTACATTTAGGTATTGGTAAGCAATGAGGTCCTGCTGTGTAGCACAGGGAACTATGTCCAACCTCTTGGGTTAGAACATGATGGAAGATAGTATGGAAAAAAATTGTGTGTATGTATGACTGGGTCACTTTGCTGTAGAGCAGAAATTGAAGGAACTCTGTAAATCAATTCTACTTTAATAATTTTTTTTTAAAGCTGCCTGGAAAGAAAGTTTTAGGAAAGTTTTAAGTTTTAAGCAGAAGTGCCGTGAAGTGGAGAAATCTCCCAACAAAGGATGTGTGGAGGAGTAGTGTGGTCAGAAAGAATGTTCGGGTGCCCACCATGCCTCCTGAAACAGCTTTTGGGAGTGAGGCTCAAGGCAGCTAGGACTCCAGTCCAGGGTTTCTTCTACATTTCCCCTCCTCCCAGATTAACTTCAATTTCCCAGTATATCATCTAAGTTCTTCAGCCCTCGAAGCCTCTGCCACATCATCAACTGCTCCCCACTACCGGCCCCTCAGGAAAGAGCTTGCTTCTCCTACGAATGGAATCCTCATTATCAGCAGTACAGAATTTGCCTTCCTTTTTCCTGTAAAGGAGGGAGTCTCCAGTGTTTAAAAACACATGGCCAAGAAGCAGAAAAAAGACTGAGAGAGAGAGAGACTAGGAACTGAGCAACTCATATTATAATAGGTCAACTCTGCTCATCTAAGAATCCAAATTGAAAACAGATGGGTTCACATTGCGACAAGACAGCTTTCTGATGTACAGGCTTGTGGCAACACGGAATTCCTTTCCTGGAGGTCTCTGGGGAATTGGCTGGATCCACCCGGTTGGCCGGCCTAATTAGGACAGAGTTGGCTTTGGAGATTGCAAAATAGATGGCGTGGGGGTTCCCGTCGTGGCTCAGTGGTTAACTAATCCGACTAGGGACCATGAGATTGCGGGTTCAATCCCTGGCCTCGCTCAGCAGGTTAAGGATCCGGCGTTGCCGTGAGCTGAGGTGCAGGCTGGCAGCTGTAACTCTGATTCGACCCCTAGCCTGGGAACCTCCATATGCCGCGGGTGCGGTCCTAGAAAAGGCAAAAAAAAAAAAGGACGGCGTGGTTTTCACACGTCCCTGCTAGTCTTGCACGCGCCCTGTTAGTGGTCTGTAACCACCTACGTGGGACGATGGTACAAAGCTAGGCATTCTAGGGAGGCCAGACTCACGAGTATACCCGTGTGCCTGGCAGGGGAGGTAAAGTCAGCTGGAGCCTGGAACAAAGGACTGATTCTGGGTGTCGGTTAACTGCTGCCCGTTATCCCCTCTCCAACCCAAATAAATTGAGCGATTGCTAGAAAAATTGAAATCGCCAGAGAGAGTAGTTGGGGGGGATAGTGCTGCCGGAATCATTTCTCTGACTCTTACCTAAACATTGGCCACTTTCCCGAGACTATAAATATGATCGGAGCTCAGCCATTACTCTCTTTGTAGTTTATGAAAATTAACTTAGTCCACAGGGGCTGCCATCCCTGCCAAAAGCCCCAGTTGTGGGCTCTTCCTCCACACGGACAAAAATAACAGTTAATTAGGCTGCAACACCCAAAGGGAAGTGAACTTATGCCACCAATCACGGGGCGGAATGCAAAACGTTGCCATGACGACCGGCATTTACTGGCTGTTCAATTTTAATATATCAAAGGCTAGGGATGATTTCCCAGCAAGAATCCATGAGGGTGGATTTTTGACGCCTCTTCTCATTCTTTCTGCCAGTCTTTTGCCAGCACAGGAGCCCTATTCCTGTGGCAACAGGTTTAAAAGAGAAGTCTTGTAAGAGCATTAAACATCAGGCGTGGCGTTCCTGGAAATGCCGTGTGCCTTGGGACACCCAGAGAGGATGGCACAGCATTCTTTAAAAGAGTCCAGGCTGGATGGAAAGAAATTTCAGGGGAAGCTCCTTTCCAGGTGAACTTTGTTTTCATGAACTTTCTCTCCTTCTTCTCTTCGTCTCTCTTCCCTCTCTCCCTTCCTTTCTTCCTTCCCCCTCCCTCTCTTCCTTCCCTCCCTTTCTACTTGTTTTGTTGAGTGCTTACTGTGTACCTAGTAAGCATCACCTCATTTATGACTACACTGTAAGATAAACAGCATTCTTATCTTAGAGGTGAGGACACATGAGATTAAAAGAGATCAAATGCCCGAATCAGAGAGTAAGTTGCAGAGCCTAGATTTGAACCAAGTCAAGTCTCACAGGCCAGGGTCCTCACACTTTGTCTTTTAGGTATTTATTAAAACAAATTCTCTATCAAGAGACATGCGTGTGTTCATTATTGTCATCGTCCTCACCACCTTGTATTAGTCTGCTATTGGTGCATAACAAACATCTGCAAAAGTCTCAATGACATACAATAATAAGCATCTATGTCACTTCAGGATAGGGTTGCTCTTATCCTCAGGTGTTTATTCTGGGGCCCAGGTTGAAGGGGAAGCCACTACCCAGGGAGAGCTTTTCTTGTAGTGATTTTAGAGTCATAGAGAGTCTGCCTAACCACTTAAGCACATTCCAAATCCCTCCTGTGTCATGTCTGCTGATATCCCATTGACCAAAGCAAGTTACATGGTTGAGCTCAAAGTGAGCCCAGAGCGAGAGTAGGAAATACACACTCCCTTTTGTGGGGGGAAATTGCCAAGTTTTATGACAAGGGTATAGGTAGAGAAGGGTGAAGAGCTGGGGACCGAAAGGTCACGTGGTAGTTGTCTTCATCGTTCTCCTCCTCCTCCTCCATCATCACTTCTGTAGACTAGATCTCTTTCTACCTTGAACTGTGTTTAAATAACAGATGATGTATTTACAGAGCTCTTCAGGAGCACCAGTCACTACTGGAGCAGCTTGTCACTCAACTGAATTAAGTTTCTCGTCAAAAAAATGTTTTCAGAGAACCTCGTAAATTGGTTTATCACAATTAACAAAATATTATGGGGACTGTAGTTTAATATGTTTTTTAAAATTACTCTATATTTTTCTGTATCTAAAAATCTTATTTTTCTGAGATAGGCTTCCTAGGCTTCCCTAGGCAGCTGAAGCTTTCTTCTGCAGGGTTCTTTGGTCTTCATCGTGTTTTTTCTGGCTCCAGAGAGCAACTTGACTTGTAATAGCAGCTCAGTACATTGGTAGAGGGTTTTACAGTTGGCAGAGTCTCTTTCCCCACCTTTACGTTTCATTCGCATCGCCATGGGGGCCTGCAGTGACATACCTAGGACTGAAGGTCAGGTTCTAATAGCCATTCCTTTGGTAAATGAGACATTTAACAGAAATTGTAATAATCTCAGTATTGGAACCTAAGTGAAGAATGGTCAGTTCCACTTTGAGAAAAATCTGAAAATATAAGAAAGTAGGCTCCTCTTTTTTAAAGAAATAAAAACTATTAAAATTGTGTGTGCACACTCTAAAAGTCTACATTTGTAAACCTCAGAATGCTAAAAAAAAACCTCTTACTTGTTTTGAAACAAATCAGGAATAAGGAAAAATCTTAAACTGTGAACTATAATGAAAATACAAGGTTATTTCTTGTAGGTTCAACCAGCTACACAGTGCTCTAAAAAGTTTGCTTAAAACCCTGGCAATTTGTTTATACATTACTATAACCTGAAGAAGATATTTTTCTCTTTTTTTTCCTTTCTTTCTTTTTTTTTTCTTTTTAGGGCCACATCTGTGGCATATGGAAGTTCCCAGGCTAGGGACTGAATCAGAGCTGCAGCTACTGGCCTATGCCACAGCCACAGCAATGCCAGATCCGAGCCACATCTGTGACCTGTGCTACAGCTTGTGGCAACACTGGATCCTTAACCCACTGAGCAAGGCCAGGGATCAAACCCACATCCTCACGGGCACTGGGCTGTGTTCTTAACCTGCTGAGCCACAACAGGAACTCTTTTTTTCATAGAGTCTTGCTAGACTATCAGTCTCCAGAATTTAGCACAAAGCCTGGTACAGGTATATGCTCAATAAATATGAACCAAATGAATGCATGAATGGAAGAATGGGAATTTTTGGAAGAGCCAGTCCCAGCTCCGGGGTAGTTCAGATGGTTCCCAGAATCTGAATCCAGGAGTTTTTCCCCTTCCTTAGGTAATTCTGCAGAGACAGGTGGGGCAGGTCTGGAGTAAACAGAGAAGCAGCAGATGAACCATGCCATTCTGTTGCACTGGTGCCTTGGTACCGAGTGGTTGTTTGTTTTTCTAACACAATGTGAAGAGCGCTAATGGGATTAGACTTTTGTGGTGAATACTAATATGATGTGAAAACAAAAGCTAATATGCAATGTGAAATCGCTAACAAAAGAGAAAATCGATAATAAAATTCAGTGGACCTCAGTGACAAATGCTTCATACATCCTTCTGGTCTGGCCAAGGCTGTCCTTGTAGTCCGGGAATGGTGGCAGACTGAGGAGAAATCATAGCACATGAGTTGCTTGTTGATGGGCAGATTTCAGTTGCTTCCTCTGAAATGAGCTCTGGGTGGGTGGGGAAGTGAGAGAAGCTGCTAGAGAATATACACACACACTTACTCCCTCGGGCTTGTAGTGTGTGGAGGCTCCAGCGGGGAGCTCTCCCTTAGGAAGCTAAAACGTGGCCCTTTCCGCTTCTGGGTCAGGCCTTTGAACCCTTCCCGCCTTCTCTCCCATCTATGGTGCTGGGTTGGTCTTAGGACAACCTTGTTCAATGAAGAGGCAGACAGACGTGCAAATGGAAAAGTAGATACGGAGAGAATGACTCGCCTGTGGTCACAGAGCTGGAGTCAGTGCTGCTTCTGGGTCTTCCCCTGGCTCCTCTGTCTCCCCAGACCCACTTCTCCACCTCCTTGACCACCTTCCTCCTTGACCGCTTTTCCTCCTCCAGCTCCCCCTTTTTAAAAAGCATCTCCTCTTTCTCCATCTCCTTTCCTTCCTAACAGAATATTCCTTCACTCCTTTTTCTTATGTCGGGAGATGGCTTAAGTAAATCACTGAGATTGGCTTAAAAAAAAAAATCAGTCTGGAGTTCCCACTGTGGCTCAGCAGTAATGAACCTGACTAGTATCCATGAAGGTGGCGGCTAAAAACCCTAATGATCCAGCGGCTGCACCGGTGAAGTGGCTGCAGGACAAGCTGGATCCAGCACAGACGTCCAAGCTGCTACTGAGCCCTGCGGGCACCCTCCCCTTCACACTTTGCTCTTCTCTTTTCTGCTGGCTACCATCTCTTTTTCTCCAGAATCCTTGACCTTGACTCTTCGCATCCGAGGATCGTTTGCACCAGCAAAAGCTAACATGTATTATGAAAACAGACTTTGGTTTGGGAACCGCTCACTGTGAAATCTAAGTCAAGAGTGAAACTTCCACTCCGGTACTCAAAATTCTGTGAAGGTACAGAACTTCTCTGAGTCTGTTTCCATATCCATCAAATGGATTTCCTACAAAATGGCTACGAACTCCTATAACTAATATTTTGTGGCATCCTCTTTTACTAAGCTGAAATGGAGTTCATAGGTTATATAACTAACACATAATTTCATAAAAACATAATGGAATGCTTAGGTACATAAAAAAGAGCAAGAAGTTCCCGCCGTGGTGCAGCAGTTAACGAATCCGATTAGGAACCATGAGGTTGCAGGTTCGATCCCTGGCCTTGCTCAGTGGGTTAAGGATCTGGCGTCACCGTGAGCTGTGGTGTAGGTGGCAGACATGGCTCGGATCTGGCGTTGCTGTGGCTGTGGTGCAGGCCGGCAGCTATAGCTCCGATTTGACCCCTAGCCTGGGAACCTCCATATGCCTCGGGTGCGGCCCTAAAAAGCAAAAAAAAAAAAAAGGGGGGGGGACAAGAGTAAAGTAATTGGTATAAAATAATAGGTATTTCAGTGGGTAACTGCTCAGCTGTGTATACAGGAGCAGTGATGATGCCTGCATCTCTGGGTGCAGGAATGGGATGCTGACAGAAACCAGCTTAAACCCAATACTTTGAGTGGCATTGCCACCGGTGATGGGGTTGCCTGAAATAGTGAACAGACTGCTGGGATAAAACAAAGTGAGATTTACAGTTTAGTTCTGTGTAAATTAATATTGTGAAAAATAACTTTGCGTTTCTAGAGAAAATAGAATTTATAAATACTTTTTTAAAAAAATTTGAATTAGTGTCCAGAGGGACATTAAAAAATCAAGCAGGGTGTTCCTGTTGTGGCTCATTGGGTTAAGGACCTGACATTGTCTCTGTAAGGATGTGGGTTGGATCTCTGGTCTTGCTCAGTGAGTTAAGGATCTGGCGTTGCCTCAAGCTGTGTCATAGGGCACAGATGCTGCTCGGATCTGCTATTGCCATGGCTGTGGTGCAGGCCTGCCGCTGCGGCTCTGATTTGACCCCTGGCCCAGGAACTTCATATGCCACAAATGTGGCAGTAGAAAGAAAAAAGAAAGGAGGTCAGCTGGGATGGGGGCAGTTCTGCATGGGCCGAGGCGGTCCTCCCTGTGGCTTGGACCCCACCCTTTCAGTAACCATGGTGCCCACCCCCACCGTTGAGACAACCTAAAGCAATTCCACACATTTCCAAAACTCCTCCTGGGAGGTGCAATCTCCCACGCTGAGGCCACAGCTGTGTTTTAATTAAAAACAAAAAAGCAAGACTCCTTCGCTGTGAGGGCTTTGACAACCTCTGGGCACGTGTCACCCTCTCATTGAGGCTAAAAGCAACAAGAATAGTGGCACTGATACTGCATCTAGAAAACAAAGTGAACTGATTGTTTTTATCATCTAACCTGACAGGTTCAGCATATCTCTCCTGTCACATTCCTGTCTGTCCTCAGAGTTGCTGAACAGGATCTTTCCACGGACCCGTGTTATTGCTAATAGGATTTGTCTCAGACCGAGCGTTCAGCCTCCTCTTGTTTCCTGAGACCATGGTGGATATTCCGCTCTTCTCCCTGAGCCCAGCTAATCATTGTTTGATCAGCTGTATTTCAGCTCATCAAATAATTCACTGCCAGATGGCGGGGGCGGGGAGGGGGGGAAACACAGCCCCTGGGAGAAAGGATGGTGCTGTCACCAATGGCTGGACCGGTCAGGACCGGCTTGAATTAAAGGCAGACATTCCCAAGGTGAGACCAACAGTGCGGTTTGCTGCAGACTGTCCCATCTGTACAAAGCAGACGTTCCAGGTCGCTGAGACTCTTCAGTGGCAAACAAGCTCTGGTCCACGCGATGGGGCTGTGGAAATCTCTTTTGACATCAGTGTTCCGTCTGCATCAGTGTTGGCAGCCCAGCAGCGCCTGGGATTTCAAAAGGAAAAAAAGTGGAGAATTTAAGGTTCTTGAAAAAAAGCTCTTTGCTCACTCTGTGATTCCAGCACCATCCTGGAGGCAGAATCCTTCATTCTAAGCCTTTTTCTTGTACTATATTGCTAAAAACAAGACGACACCAGCCCTAAATGGAGTTGCTTATGCCAAGCCCCACGTCATCAAACTGAGACTTAACCACAGTGTCAGCCTTTCCCAGAGAGAGAATCTAAGTCAGAATCTAAGGCAGACAAGCAAAAATCACCTGATCGGCACCAGCTGGTCACCTGTTGACAAACCCTGCCATTCCCCCAAAGGAGCATGACCTTGCCATAACCAATCCTCGTCTGTTTGTCTCTTACAACCTACTTGTTCTGCTCTCTTCTGCCTAGAAAAGTATTTTCTACAGCTTCAGAGCCCCTTTCTATGTGCTAGATGCTGCCTGATTCAGGAGTCATTGAATAAAGCCAAGAAGATGTTGAAAATTTACTCCTTTGGGTTTTTAACCTTATCTTTTTTCAATTGCTCATTCAGGACTGGACTGTTTACTATTTTTTGGCGCCTAAAAGGGAGGTACAGTCCTGCTGTTTCTCTTTTCTCACTCCCCTCCAAAGGATTGTCTAGGGATATTTCGCTAGGATTAGTTGCGTCTGACTCCTTAAGGATTACCTAGCGATGGTTTCAAAGTTAAAATCACAGATCTGGGCAAAATGGGACTGTGCATGTGTGCGTGCAGCTGTGCACGCTCACCCATGCACACGTGAGCGCACACAGGCACGAGTGTGTGTGTGAAATTCTGTCTTTTCTCCTCTAGGATTTGATAGTACTGGAATTCTAGTGCACATCTTTGAACAATAGTTTAGTGTCTTGTGCGAATTAGGTCTCATCTCCAAAAATCTTTTCCTTCCCCTGTGAAACAGGCATGAATAGTGTCACAGGGGAGAAAAAAATTTTCTCTCTACCGGTCTAGGTTCTTGGCTGAGACCCCCTTGTAATAAAAGGTAGGTTGGAGTTCCCACTGTGGTGCAACAGGATTGGCAGTGTCTCTGGAGTGCTGGGACACAGGTTCGATCCAGAGTTGCTACAACTGTGGCTTAGGTACCTGGCCCGGAAACTCCATGTGCCTTGGGGTGGCCAAAAAAAAAAGGAAAAAAATAGATTAATAGGAGAAAAAATAGAAGTTTAATACCATGTCTGTCTTCTGGATACATGGGAGATACTCAGGAAAATTGAGTGACTCCCTGAAATGGCCCAAACCATTACCTTAAATAACATCTCAATCTAATGGAAGAGAAAGATGCCAGGGGTGAGGTCAGTTGTGGCGGGTTGTCAGGCAAAGTGCGGGAAACTGGGGTATGGCCGTTACACAGATTTAAGTCAAACCTTCTCTACACGTAAGAGTTTCTAGTGAGGTGGGACCGTGCCTCCTCTGGCTGGTCCTGAGAGCGAGACACCCGTACAGGGGAAGATTCCCCTCATAAATATCAATGTCTCTTACAAAAGGATAACTTCTACTCTCTTTCCAGAATGTTTCCCATGTCTGCTATTTTCTTAAAAATAACCAGCCTAAGGTAATCATGATGCTGGCAAGGCATGGTTTGGGGTGGTGAATGCTGCTTCCCTTCAGTGTCCACCCCAACGGAGTTGTGAAGAGGATTAAGGAGATTCAAGTGTAGACTCCAAGGAGCTGCCACTCAACTCTTTTTAAAAAAAAATTTTTTTTATTTTATTGATT
The DNA here is from genome assembly GCA_004024745.2 of Catagonus wagneri. Lineage (NCBI taxonomy): Eukaryota > Metazoa > Chordata > Mammalia > Artiodactyla > Tayassuidae > Catagonus > Catagonus wagneri. The sequence continues at coordinate 2,213,211 of PVHT020000063.1, forward strand.
TTTTTTTTTTTTTGCTTTTTAGGGCCGCACCCATGGCATATGGCAGTTCCCAAGCTAGGGGTCAAATCAGAGCTACAGATGCCGGCCTACACCACAGCCACAACAGTGCGGGATCCAAGCCGCATCTGCGACCTACACCACAGCTCATGGCAACATTGGATCCTTAACCCACTGAGTGAGGCCAGGGATCGAACCCAAGTCCCCGTGGATATTAGTCAGGTTCATTACCACTGAGTCACAGCGGGAACTCCCTCCACTCAACTCTGAGCTCCATGCATCCCAGTCCCAAAGCTGCTCCCATCAAAACGGGATTCTTGGTGTTCCTGTTGTGGCTCAGCGGCAATGAATCCGACTAGGAACCATGCGGTTGTGGGTTCGATCACTGGCATCACTCAGTGGGTTAAGGATCCAGCGTTGCCGTGAGCTGTGGTGTAGGTTGCATATGTGGCTTGGATCCCGCATTGCTGTGGCTGTGGCGTAGGCCGGCGGCTACAGCTCTGATTAGACCCCTAGCTTGGGAACCTCCATATGCCACCAGTGCAACCCTAAAAAGACAAAAAAAAAAACAAACCGAAAAAACAGGATTCTTTCCCTTCTCTCCTGCCCTGTGCAGGTAAGTCCAGTGAGCTCTCCCTTAAAAACATGCCTGCTTCCATCCCTGTTTCTTCATCTCCACTTTTACTATCTTCTTCCAAGCCTCCTCTTCCATCACCTTGGCTGTGGCCATATCATCCTAATTCATCCTTCTGTTTGGCCCATTCTCCTTGTGGCAGCCAGAGTCATCTTTAACAGTTTTGACTCATATCACCTCTTCGTTTAAAACTGCCAGCGGGTTCCCATCCCAGTTAGATCTCAATTTAAGGTCCATCTCCCGGTTGTCGTGGCTCTTTGTGACCAGACCTCTCCCGCGTCCACTGCCTCACCTTGCAGCCGCCTCTGTTCCTCGTGGTTCTGCTCTTCTGACCTTCTGTTTCTCCGGTACAACAGATTCATCCCTCCTTTCCGAGTTCGCATTCCCAGTTCTTTCAGCCTAGGACACTCTCTTCCTGGGTGACTTATAATCATGATTCCGGCCGTAGCAGAGTTGTCACCTCCTCCGAGGGGCTTCCCCGACCACCTCGTCTAGTGTAGACTGTCACTCCCCAGTCACCTATAAGGTGACCGAAAAATTTACGGTCACATCTCGAAAGGGGCTCTAGCAGTTAAGGCAGGACGGGGGCTTTAAGCAGGGGCGTCCTGGTTAAGTCAAGGTGCGCGATTTCCCTTCTCATTATTCTTGCCTCTGCCGTCAGGTCACTGTGCTTTATCGTCTTCGTACCCTTGTCAGTAACTGATGTTATGGGTTTATCTACGCTCTGTCTTCATGCGTCTTTGTGACCAGACCCTACCCACCTCCGCGTCTCATGTTGCCCCTCCCTTCTGTTCTTGTGGTTCGGCTCTGCTGGCCTTGTGTTTCTCCAGTAAGACACATCCGTTCCTCCCTTCAGACCGTTTCCGCTTCTTCCAGCCCAGGATGCCCTTCCCAGGATGACCCATAGTCACGGTTATACAGGTAAACCCCCAGAGGATGGGGCTGCTGTCTCTTTGGTTCGCTCTTGCACCCTCCTTCCCTTGAAAACGAAACTGTGTAGTTAGCACATGGTAGGTGCTCTATAAATACGCGCGGAATTAAATGTGTTGAATGTTAGGCACTTTATTTATTTACTTATTTATCTTTTGTTTTTTTAAAGCCACACCCAGTGCATAGAGAGGTTCCCAGGCTAGGGGTTGAATCGGAGCTACAGCTGCTGGCCTACACCACAGCCACAGCAACACCAGAACTGAGCCAAGGAGTTCCCGTCATGGCTCAGTGGTTAACGAATCCGACTAAGAACCATGAGGTTGCAGGTACGATCCCCGGCCTCGCTCAGTGGGTTAAGGATCCGCCGTTGCCGTGAGCTGTGGTGTAGGTTGCAGACGTGGCTCGGATACCATGTGGCTGTGGCTGTGGCGAAGGCTGGCAGCTATAGCTCCTGTTAGACCCCTAGCCTGGGAACCTCCATATGCCGCGGGTGTGGCTCTAGATAAAGGCAAAAAGACGGAAAAAAAAAAAAAAAACTGAGCTAAGTCTGCGACCTACACCACAGCGGGTTCATTAACCGCAGAGCCACAGCAGGAACTCGGAATGTTGGGCACTTGAGTTGCCACGGGTTAGGTCCTTGCGGGTTAGATCGCCTGGCTCTACATCCCTTGTCATTTTGAACAAAGAGCCATAAAACTTACCTTTCTGGGCTGACCAGGAGTCATGTTCTTGTCCAAATCAGGAGACTCTCCCCCACAAAGCTGGCTTGGGGTATACAAGGCACCCCAGAGATGGCTTAGTTACTCTTGGTGGTCCCCTTGTTTGCGTGAGTTGGGTTTGATAAGCCCGGATCAGGAAATAGTTTAAGGAATGAGAAATACTTGTTCAGCTTGCTTAGAAAACCGTCCTGGTTTTGCAACATTTGGGGCCTTAAAATAATCACTTTCCCTGATTATTGACTGGAAATGCCAGAAAAGGCAATGCTGGAAATAACGCAATGGGGATCATTGAATTAATTAGTGTGGATGCCGATTGTGCAAAATCCAGTTATTGTGGAGTGGGATTGGATGGCATGTTAATTAATTTTTAAGTCCTTTGGAAGTGGCACGGAAGAAAGACTGCTCCCCCATTCTTTGGTTCAGTGGAGACTGAACCATCCCCCATGAGATGGGATTTCTTGGGGGCCCCAACAGAAATCCCCTTATCACCGGCAGCACAGATTGCAGGCCAGTCTTGGCCTTGCGCTATTTGCATTTCTATAAGGGAAGGGCCCGGTATTCTGTAACCGTGTGTTGGGCCCTCAGGGCTTCTAATGGGCCTCCCTTTGTACAGTCTCTTAGCAACCAATTGAAGTTTGTAAGCTGAAACAAAGGCTCCGTTCATCACTCCGGGAGCACATTCCTTTGCGTCTGGCCTGCTGGGGAGAACCAGCCTGGGGGCTGCGCCCCTTTTCTTCTCAGCCGAAGCTCAGCAATCCTCGTTCTATTGCCGTTCCACCTGGGAAGGAAAAAGAAGTGAGAGGTGGGGTTAGGGACCAGCTGTGTTCTGTTGATAGAACTTCAACTGAAGCCAGCGGAATTCTTCTTCAAAAGGGTTGACCTGCCTTCATTCATTCCAAAATGAGGTAATACCACTCATACTGGGATAGTGTTAAGAATTCAACTGAGTACATTTGAAAGATCTAATTGGCTTTATTGAACTAATTCCGAATCAAACAGCATCCCATCCGGCAAGGAGAAGCGAGCTCTGAGGCGCTGTACAGAATGGAAGACTTTCTGGGCACAGGGGACAGGGGTAAGGGAAGACAGTGAAAGGGTTTTTGGTAAAACATGCGATGGAAAGATTAGAGTGGTTTCTGTTCTGTCCATCCCCCTTTCTTTGGGGGATGGACAGGGCTTGTGTGGCAGATTACCCTGTGAGCACTCTCCAGAAAATTTCAGACTGACCGGTTAAGGCTACACTCCTTGGGAAAGTTGAAACAGTAATTAGGTTAGGTATCGGGCCCTGGTTTGATGATGTGAGCTTAGCGCAAGTGACTCCATTTTGGGCCTGTTGTTTCTTTTGGACAAAAGTGTCCTTTAGGGTTAGCGGGATTCCGAGCTCTGTCACTTATTAGTTGTCCTTGGACAGAGCGCATTTCTGGGCTTCAGTTTCTTCAATGGTCACACAAGAACAAAAATTGTACCTTCTGCATTGGTTTGCCAAAAGCATTAATTTACATCATACATTTAAGCAGTATTTACCCAGCGTTAGGGTTTCCTCTTTGTCAGGTACTATGCTAGGTGCTGAAGACACCAAAGTAAATAAAATAGACAAAAATCCCTGCCCTGGAGATTACATTCTAGTAGGAAGATACAGACAACAAAAATTTTAAAGTCACACACACACACACACACACAAATATATAGATATATTTATGTATTTATGTATATATAAAATTCTATATATAGAAAAGCTGACTGTATTTGTGAGAGCGCCATGGAAAATATCATTGGGAATGTGGCCACTGGGCAAGAAATACAGTCCAAGGAAAGGCCTCTCTGTGGTGCACACAGGTTGTGATAACACATGTTAGCTGTTTTTAATTCAGTAACTCATGAATTTTGTTAGCCACTCATCCATTCACCTACTCATTGGCTTGGTAATTTAATGACAGATTCTCAACCACCCATCCATCTATTTATCCATCCATTGATCCTTCAGAGAATGTCAGATGAAGGGGCGTATGCATTGTGGATTTAATGCGGATCTTATTATCTGACCTGAGGTTCATTCAGGAGGGAATTGGGGAAGGGAAGGGAAGGCTTGGGATGGTTCTTGATCAGAACATGGTGTTTTGGAGTTTTTTGTAAAACATGGGATGGAAAGATTAGAGTGGTTTCTATTCTTCCTCCCTTCCTCTTCCTCCCTTCCTTTCTCCCTCCCTCCCTTTTCTTTCTTTCTCTCTCCTTTTTCCCTGCAGCACCTGCAGCAGCATGTGGAAGTTCCTGGGACAGGGGTCAAATCAGAGCTGCAACTGCGGCCTTCACCTCAGCCACAGGAACCCCAGATCTGAGCCACGTCTGTGACCCGTGCCACCGCTTATGGCAATGCCTGGTATTGAACTCACATCCTCACAGAAGCAAGGTTTGGTCCTTAACTTGCTGAGCCACAATGGGAATGCCAATGAGTGGTTTCTTTTTCTATCTTTTTGTCTTTTGTCTTTTTAGGGCTGCACCCGCGGCATATGGAGGTTCCCAGGCTAGGGGTCGAATTGGAGCTACAGCTGCCAGCCTACACCACAGCCACAGCAACGCGGGATCCGAGCCACATCTGCGACCTACACCACAGCTCATGGCCATGCTGGATCCTTAACCCACTGAGTCATGCCAGGGATCAAACCCACATCCTCATGAATCCTAGTCGGGTTTGTTAACCACTGAGCGATAACAGGAACTCCAAGTGGTTTCTTTTTATGCTAATATTTATTGAGAATATTTTTATATATTTTAATTGCAAGTTCAGCTCCAGACCACTGCAATAAAGCAACTATTGCAAAAAAGAAAGCCACATAATTTGAGGTTTCCCAGTGTATATAAAAAGTTATATTGATACCATACTGTAGTCTATTAAGTGTGCAGTGGCATTATGTCTTATTGAGCACAGAGAAGTTAATTTGTAGCTGCTACTTATTACTTTCTAGATGAGAGAACTGAGGCTTAGAGATAACTTAGCAGCCTAAAATGCATGGATTTAGCCAGTTTATTGCGAGGACTCGTTCACTGACCCTGAGTCCATAAGCGAATCAGCCAATCCTCTTTGCCTTCAGGTTCCCATTCGTCAGATGGAAGATTCCATTTCTGCTCAAATCTCAAGGTTGAAGGAGAGGAAGTCTGGGTGTGGACAGGCATCAGGCATGACTGGCCAGAAGGCGTGTCAAGATCGATTCATTGTGCTCCAGCTCCACACAAGCGTGAAAGGGCTTGTTACTACGTGGCCTTTCATTTCTCAAGCCTCTGATGATGGCGAGACAGCAGTCTGCATGCACCGCGACCTTGGACTGCTACCTTTCTCCCAGCTCCCACTGGGAGCACCCTTTACATCTTAGCTAAGAAGCCAGAAGAGGTATTTCACTCCGGTTTCCAGCAGTTTGTTCTGCTCTGAACTTCTGTGTCTGCTTGTCCAATTTCATGAAAATTGGATTAATGAGTGTTAATTGGTGCTGACTTGGCTGGTTTAAAAGGGATAGTGTCAAATGGAAGAGGGGCATCCTGGTGTGATGGTTGGATCTCAAGGCTGCTGGGAATCAGGGTTCTGCGTGGATGCCAGTATCACAGGTTACCATGGCAGCCTCTTCCAAACTGTTCTTATGGAAGCCGGTATCACCCCCAGAGACCTTTGAAAGGAGGGAGGACACTTCTTTCTTTAAAACAAAGAGAGGATCTTCTTCTGAGACTGGTAGCCTTGAGGGTTTGGTCAAGACGTTCAAATCCATCATTCATTCAGTCTTGTCCAAATACAAGATTGCTATGTGTCAGGCTCTGTTTTGGGCTCTGGAGAGCCAGTGGTGGAGAAAACAGAATCTCTGTCCTCATGAAGCCTGATGTCCTATCTGAGGTAGGTAAACAATAATTATATATCAAATGAATGTATGATTTAATATCAAGCAACATTTCCATCCAATAGCTTGTGCATTCTCCATTAAGTATGAGCCAATGTTGTCTTTAAGAGACAACAGCTTTATTGCGATGTAACTCTTATACTCTAGAATTCAGTCATTGAAAGTGTACAATTCGATGGTTTTTAGGATATTCACATGTATGTCCAGTTATCATCACTGTCAATTTTAGAATATTTTCCTCACTTCAAAAAGAAACTCTGTAGCCTCTAGCTATCACCATCTTACAACTCAGCCCTTGCCTTCAGCCTCCGGGGACTACTAATCTTTTTTCTGTCTTTTTAGATTTGACAGTTCTGAATAGAACAAAAGCCATCTTTTGAGAATGAAGGGAAGGAAAGAGCTTTTATTATCTTCACCTCCTAAATGAAGCTTTTGGCCTTGTTTTTCCTTGGAGCTTTCTCCAGGATCCAAATTTCCATTGCTTTGGTTTCTGGTGGGTGGTAGCGAGTGCTGGCCAGAGTCTGATATAAGCATACCCTGGAGATACTGCAGGTTCAGCTCCAGACCACTGCAATAAAGCAAATATCGCAAAAAAGGAAGCCATACAAGTTTGGGGTTTACTAGTGTATATAAAAAGTTATGTTTGCAGCTCCATTCATGACTCAGCAGTTAGTGAACCCGACTAGGATCCATGAGGATGTGGGTTCGATCCCTGGTCTCGCTCAGTGGGTTAAGGATCTGGCGTTGCTGTGAGCTGTGGTGTAGGCCTGCATCTATATCTCCGACTGGACCCCTAACCTGGGAACCTCCATATGCTATGGGTGTGGCCCCAAAAAACAAAATAAATAAATTAAAAAAAAAACCAAAATGCGGTATCTGTAAAGTACAATAAAGCGAAGCAGAATTAAACAAGGTGTGCCTGTACACAATTGCTCTTTTATGATCTTACCTGGCACCTGCACCCTGCCTGAGGTTTCATGTTCCCAAGCAGTAATAAGCATGTCACGTAAATATTGCATCTTTTTAAAAACTGAAAGTTTGTGGCAACGTTGCCTCAGACAAATCTTAGTCCAGCTGCCATAGTTGCCTACCACTCAGCACCACACACTGTCCAGCAGATCTTTGTACTTGCTCTTGGGACCTCTCTCTCCTGCCTATATTGCTTGACTAACTCCCACCCATCCTTCAAGTCTTAGCTTAGAGATTACTTCCTTTGGGGAAGAAATTTTTTAGTTCCCTGTTTCTGCTTAACAAGTTACCATAAAACTCAGCCCTTTAAAACTATAGATACTTACTAGCTCACATTTTCTGTGGGTCAGGAATTCAGGGGTAGCTTCGCTAGGTAGTCAGGGTGTTTTTTTATTTTGGCCTCACCTTTGCCATGGGGAAGTTCCTGGGCCCGGGATCAAACCTGCATCACAGCAGTGATGATGCCAGATCCTAAAGCCACTGAGCCACCAGGGGAACTCTAAAGAAGTTTTGTTTTGTTTTTTTTAAAGCTGGATGGTTCTGGATCAAGGTCTTTCATGAGTTGTGGTCATGACATTGGCTGGGGCTGCAGTCATCTGAACTTGACGAGAGCTAGAGGATCTGATTTCAGAATAGCTCACTCCCATGGCTATTGGCAGGAGATCTCAGTTCCCAGCCCCATAGGTTGCTTCCTAGGACTGTTCAATGTCCCTGCTGGTAGGTAGCTGACTTCCCCAGAGCGGGCGGCCCGGGAGAGAGCTGGGAGGCGGCCGTACTGCTCTTCCTGTTCGCAGTGAACTAAATATTTCTATAGCCCCTAAATTATATACTGAAGTTCTAGCCCCCGAGGTGACGGCATTGGGAGGCGGAGCCTTTGGGAGGCGATCAGGTCGCGAGGGAGAAGCCCTTACAGATAAGACCCCAGGAGCTCCCACCCCTTCTTCCTGCCCTAGGAAGATTCAGCGACAGCGTGACCATCTGTCACCTGAAAGAACATCCCCAGGGGACCTGACCATGTTCAGACCCTGATTTCAGGTTCCGTCTCCAAAACTGTGAGAAACGAATGTTTGTTGTTTATAAGACACCACTGGCATTCTGTTGTAGCGGCCGGCGCAGGCTGAGACGAGGCTAGGTTTTGGGGTCACGTCCCGTGGCTTCTGTCATATTCTGTTGGTTGGAAGTGATGATCACATCTAGCTTACACTTAAGGCAAAGATTAAGTTCTGCCTCTTGAAAGGAGGAGAGTCGGTGGACACATTTTAAAACTGCCCTCGGGCCCCTTGTCCCTAGCCCCGCGGCGTCCTGCACTTAATCAAATGCCTAAACCAGCACTGAGCAGACCGTGCTGCTGCCGGCTGTCTCCCTTCTCCCCCGTGGGTTCCATGAGCATCAGGGCTGGTTTCCATTTACAGTTATACTCCTAGACTCTACCACAGTCCTTGCATCGTGCTTGATAACCATCTGTTGGTTTGAATGGATCAGCAGCCTGTTCTGGACACGTACAAGGTAGAGATGGGTCAGCGCTTTTCAAACTTTCCATAGATGTACCTCACCTGTTCTGTTAAAAAAGATTCTGACTCAGTAGGTCTGGGTCAGAGGCTCTGAGAGGCTCCCAACAAGCTCGAGAGGGGTGCTGTTGCTGTGCTTCCTGCAGGGAAGGTCTAGACCGCAGGATCCCGTTCCCAGACGGGCCTCATTGTCCAGCTGGGAAGACACTTCAGCCCGCAGGACAGCCCGAGCCCGGCCAGTCGTGGGCATGCCGCTGCGTGCTGGGCTCCTCTTCCTTCGCTGGCCGAGGATGATTGAGGAAATGACAGTAAAAGATGAACAAGGGAGTATCTTGGGATCCAGGATGCCTTCCCAGTTTATGCGTGTTTTCAGTTGGCTCTGGAGTGCACAGCCGGGCAGGGGTCACTCATGTGGGGGCATGAGCAAGAGCCAGAGAGGGAAGCTGGCTGAAGTGCCTGGGGGGGAGTTCCCATTGTGGCTCAGTGGGTTAAGAGCCCGACTAGCCTCTGTGAGGATGCACGGTTGATCCCTGGCCTCGCTCAGTGGGTTAAGGATCCCGCAATCCCACAGACTGTGGCATAGGTCACAGTTGTGGTTTGGATCTGGCTTTGCTGTGGCTGTGGTATAGGCCGGCAGCTGCAGCTCGGATTTGACCCCTAGCCTGGGAACCTCCATATGCCGTGGGTGTGGCCCTAAAAAGAAAAAAAGTGCCTAGAGGACCCAAAAGAAAGGTGGGTCTTGGCACTGGCAGGTGCCACCCCCATGACAGAGAACTCGTGAAGCCCCATCTGTCTGGTATGATGGAAGCATACCACTTTGGCTGGAGGCAGGTGACTGATGAAATGATGTATTTATACTGTTCTTCCCAGTTTTTGGGACACGCAGTTCTAAGGGCCACATTTTAAGGAAAATTGAGTTGATCAAAAATGACGAGGTGTTTTCTGTTAATACCTTGGGTTTTCTTAGTATTTTCATTTGTTTTTATTTCTTTTCTAGGGCTGCACCCATGACATGTGGAGGTTTCCAGGCTAAGGGTCCAACCGGAGCTACAGCTGCCGGCCTGCGCCACAGCTCACAGCAATGCCGGATCCTCTAACCCACTGAGCGAGGCCAGGGATTGAACCCACATCCTCATGGAAACTAGTCGGGTTCGTTAACCGCTGTGCCACGAAGGGAACACTGCAGATTTCCCGTTTATCGTTGTGACTTTGATTATGGGGCACTTGGTGTCCCTGTGTATGTCTGTGGTCTTAAGACAGGAGGTTCTTCTTGCTACATGAAAGGCTGATATAAGCACGGGGTGATGATAACAATCCCTGATATTCGGGGAAAGGTTTCATACCCATTTCATCTAGTGGCAACATATTAACCTTGACTACAGGTTAGAATCACTGGGGAGATTTAGTTATTACTGATGCCTGGCATCCCCCTCCAGAGACTCTGATTTAATTGGTCTGAGGTGTGGCTTGGGCAGCATTTAAAAATCCTTCCCAGGTAATTCCATTGTGTGGTCATGGTTGAGAGGAACTGGTTTAACCTTGTATGAACCCTTCACTAATACATAAGGGAGTTGAGTCCTTTTCTTTTCTTTTCTTTTCTTTTCTTTTCTTTTCTTTTCTTTTCTTTTCTTGTCTCTTGCTTTTTAGGGCTGCATCTGTGGCATATGGAGGTTCCACAGGCTGGGGGTCCAATCAGAACTATAGCTGCCAGCCGACACCACAGCCACAGCAACACAGGATCCGAGATGCGTCTGTGACCTACACCACAGCTTATGGCAATGCTGGATCCTTAACCCACTGAGCAAGGCCAGGGATCGAACCCGTGTCCTCATGGATGCTAGTTTTTGTTTGTTTGTGGCTTCATCTCCAGATTTGGCATCACATTTTTTCTTTTCTTTCTTTCTTGATAAAATTCTTCATTAAGAGAATCATCTGCTTCCAGATACTAGGAAGGTTATTTGTATCTGAGTTCTGAGTTCTGTATCCTGTCAGGAGAGCTGTCTGTTCTTGTCATGACTTCACGTGTCCTTTGATAAATGTTCCAAAGTTCTAACAGAAGTGTGGGTTCAGCTCTTTACATTTAAATCAACAAAGGATTTGCAAACTGACCCGTGATCATTTCCTAGTACAGTAGGCTATCTGGCTTACACTCTGTTATTTCACACTTCCAGTAAGTTTTATTATTACCATTTTTCCTATCAAGTCCACATACATACTTACCGTCTGTTATTTTAAGACCACCATGCCTGTTCATCACTGTGTGGAACATGACAAGGGCTAATAAGTTCGAGAGAATGTTAAAATGGGAGTCCTGCATCCATGGAAAAATGAATCCAAATTGTCATCCACTTAAAACCAGACTGTCAACAGGTTATTTTATCTTTTACGACAAGATCGCCTTATGGCCAATTAGTAATGAGGCAGAGATGTTTGTGGCAGAGATATTTACAGTAGAAGTACCTAGAACTGGAGTGAAAAAAAAAAGAACTTGCAGAATAGAGGAACTATTGGTCAAATGAACTGATTCTGTGGAAGTGGAACCCAGGTTGTAGCTGAACTCGAGGCTCCCCAAGAATCTGCAGAGATTGGGAGCAGTGCTGTGTTTCCCTTGGTTCGGGGCATTTGAGAAAACCTTGCCTGAATCTCAGAGGTCAAGGTGATACCACCTTGCCATGAGTAGAAATTTAAGGAAGACCTCACATCTCAAGGAGAGAATACTGCTGCGACGATGAAATGAAAAGACGTTATGAAGTGGTGGCAGGCCTGTTCACTTACTCATTCATCAAACACGGGCACAGCATTTTATGTGGGAACCCCCTTCACGCATGGGGAATGTGTTGCCATCATCCCTGCCCTCAAGGAGCTCAACATGTGGGTTGCGAAGCAAGGGGGGCTGCCAGTTTTCGCGCCCCTCCTGTGCATAGACAGTGGGGGCTTTGTGTTTTATATGCTCTGTCTTTCTAAAATTCTTCCAACAGCTTTGTAAATAAGCAACTGCTGTCTCCATGCAGACAGGTACGCTGAGGCCCAGAGATGTGCAGGAACTTGAGTCAAGTCTGATTCAGCAGATCCATAATGGAACCCGCGTTTGGACGCAGGATTACCGGACTCCAGATTTAGAGGAGTGGGGAAGGGGGTCCTTATTTTGGTCAGCAGCCCTGGCAAATGGGTAGGAAGGAATTCAGGCTTGACAGTGTGATTTGAACAGGATCCCCCATATTCCTCCTGAGTCCTATCCCATCCGATGTGACGTCCATCAGGCTATCTGCCATCAGTGCTTTTCTGCCGAGTTAACCGTCTCTTTGCTCATGAACCCCTCTTCTGGAAGCTTAACACACCGACTTGGCGAGGCTCCGTTACCTCACCGTGGATGAGTTGGCCAGCATGAGGTTCTAGCGGACTGAGGAGAGGCTGGCATACAAGGAGAATGACGCTACAGAAACTGGAGGAAGATGCTATTCTTCTTTGCAGGTACACAGACTGTGTTTTATTTGTTGGTTTTGCTGTAAGTTAGAACCATCCACCGTAATTAGGTGTTACTTGGGCTTTGGGCTTTTTAAATGAGTCCTGGGCCCCAGATCCAAGGAGAAAAGGAGACGTTCACTGCGTTGTCCTATAAGCATAATTACACCTATTAAGTGAGGGTGAAATCATCACCATCTATACAGTATTTAAATGGACTTGCTCAGGACCTGCCCAGAATCCTTGCCCTTAGGGAGATTTCCAGGAGCTGGGTGGAGACAGTTTGGGCATTTGAGGAGCAGAAACGAATTGGATTGGCAAATTGAGAAGCCACCTGAGCCTGGAGTTGGCTGTGGCCAGTGGATGGACATCTGTTGTTTTTGTCTGTTTAGCGCGTCCTTGGGGTAAGGCTCTGCCTCCAGTCTGACCACGTGATTGGGATGGCGCTGCCAATCACAGTTTTTTACCCAACCACCTGGCCACAGGGGTGGGCATATGATCCAGGCTCAGCCAATTAAAACACCTTATTTGCCTGGCTCCCATGATAGGTCCCATGACCAAGCCGGCTTGCTGCAGCCCTCTCCTTCGGCAATGAGGACAAAAAGCATGGATTTTTTTTTGTTCTGCAGCTTCAAGAAGCTTTATAGAGCTTTCTTTCTCTTTTATGTGATGTCAGCTATCTACAGAGGGGAGTAGAATCAGACTGGACCAGCAGAAATGGAGAAAAAGGTGACCCTGAGTATCTATGCTCCAGCTCCCGGTCTTGAGTGTCCTGGAGATGCTTTCATTCTTGCCTTTTGCATATTAATTCTGTTCTCTTCTGCAGTTTCATGAACCAATAGATTCTGTGATGCTGTGTTACAGGTTACAGTAACTTTTTTGAGTTACTTCCAGGTGAGAACTCCCTGACTCATGTAGATAGGAACATCAAAAATCATATTTTGAGAACATTTTCTTGGAAGGAGCTGTAACCTTACATGTTCTGTATCAGGTGCTATGTTTGAACTTAGACTATGTACTTGTATGTCTGACCTTGCGCCTATTTCCATTTGGTGGTTGAGACTGAGATTCATTACAGGAAAGAGCCTTATTATGATCTCAGCAAATCAGAGCTCAGCCTGGTGCAGGTGTGATTTCCCGCGAGAAGACACCAACTAAATACAGAGGCAGAGGATCAAGTCTCTGCCACTTGACCTCATGCGGGCTCCCCCTCTACTTTTCCATCCTTTTGATTTGACCAGGTAAGGGGTGAATTATTTTCGGTTTGGTCTCATTCTCCGAGACTCGGCCTAGAACTCAACTGTCAGCACCCTGGCAGCCAGCGGACACAGACAGACAGACAGACAGACAGACAGACAGACACACAGACACACACACACACACCTTCCGTGTGCTAAGCATTTTAAATGCATGGTTGTCTCACACACAGAAACACTCCCACTCCTGCTCCAGACCCGTCTACTTCCGTGGTTGTCTGTACACCTCCAGGAGCCACCAAAGGGATGGGCTGTGGGGGTGGGAGACACAGCTTAGACAATTTCCACTTCAACTGAAGCAAATGGTCCTCAATTTCTTTCATTTAATAAAATAAAATTCATTTTATTTTTAATATTCTTTCATATTATTTTTAACTGAAGTATATCACTGGTGTATTGTCATCTTCATTCATTACGAAACGATCACCACATACTATTGGCCGTATTCCTTATGCTGTATATTACAATCCTTGTGAGTCATTAATCCCCTATTTTGCCCAACCCTTTCCTTCTGATAACCACCATTTGTCCCAGTGTCCACAGTTAAGATGAGTTCCTTTAGGGGGCTCCCATGAGTTAAGGAACCATGAGTTAGTGGGTTCGATCCCTGGATAAGGTAGCTTGTTTTATTGGTCAGGTCTGTGAGTGGAACGGATATACCTTACATCCATTGTCCAGGAAATGTAGGAAGTGGGAAACGTGGTTAAGCTGCTGAAGTAAGGCTAGGGATCGAACCTGCCACCTCATGGTTCTCTGGTTAAAGGCCTGGTGTTGGTGCTTAGGCGTTCCCGTCATGTAGCTCAGTGGTTAACGAATCAGACTAGGTTCGATCCCTGGCCTTACTCAGTGGATAACAAACGATTCCGACTAAGAATAAGAACCATGAGGTTGTGGGTTCGATCCCTGGCCTCACTCAGTGGATAACAAACGATTCCGACTAAGAATAAGAACCATGAGGTTGTGGGTTCGATCCCTGGCCTCACTCAGTGGATAACAAACGATTCCGACTAAGAATAAGAACCATGAGGTTGTGGGTTCGA